>JAQFVV010000141.1:0-57500 GCA_028023455.1 Epiperipatus broadwayi | reverse complement strand
ATTGAAAGCACAATAATATTTTCAATCTAAGCTCATAGTCATATCGGTCTGAACTCAATTCAGTACCCATATATTTTGGTGTCTTTAGCTCTTAAACAACCATAGCCACCACTATCCTATTAGGCAGGATTGGTGTTAAACCACTAAACATCACATGATCAACATTTCTTATACTAGCACATAATTGTAGTAAACAAATGCAACACTCTCCATACATGCCACCCTGTGTCAACCAGATTAATCAATGGATGCCAGAAGGCTAACACCAATCCTGCCTAATAGGACAGTGGTGGATATGGTTGTTTAAGAGCCAAAGGCACCAAAATGTATGGGTACTGAATTCAATTCAGACCCATATGACTATATAAGCTACTGAGCTTAGATTGAAAATATTATTGTTTTCACATTTATTCTCACAGTTTTGTAGTAAAGTAGAGTTAAAAGGTGGCTGCTGGAGGGTTGCATTAGATCCTAAGATCTAGGTGCAGTGCTCTCAGATCCAAGGCTCAACACTGATGATGGCCACAAGCCAGAAACTAGTCTGAGGATATTGGATGGGTAGGCACTAGATAGGGATTTTATGCACAAGCCTTCTGGCATCCATTGATTACTCTGGTTGGCATCAGGATGGAACTACTGTATGGAGACATTTGCCTTTGTTTACAACAATTATGTGCTAGTATAAGAAATGATGATCATGTGATCTTTTACATCCATTTTTTTCCTGTTAAAAATATAAGAATTATTTTTAAAAAAATAATCTAAGCGTTCAAAATTTATGATGACACAGATTCACTATTTAAGTTTTCTTGTAATATATTATTAAGCAGATACAATACAGGTATATCAGTAAGTAATCATAAAGAATATTTTACTTATTAGCTTTGGTATCATAACAATTAATAAAAGAATTTCTACTTCAAACAGAAACCAAATTCAAAAAGACTGGCCCATATTAAAATCAATTATTAGAAAATATTAAGTTATAAAAATTTAAGCTGCACCTCTGATCAATCTCACTAATTCACTTACAATGACAATTGAGCGTTTGTATTTGCTTGAGTAAATTAGAAAAATAAAAAATGATAATTTATTGCATTTTTTTTATTATTAATAATTCAGTTATATTAGAACACGTGACAAACATATTTTACTTATTTAAAAGTTTTTTTTTAATATTTTATAGCTTAACACTTTATATTGTAAAGCATTGTGGGAATAATATATAATGTATTTTTTTCTTTTGATACTTAAAATGTCATTAAAAAATAACTAGATAAAATATTTTAGACTAATATTGTAATTTATAACTAGTATAAATAATAATAATAATAATAATAATAATAATAATAATAATAATAATAGTAATAATAATAATAATAATAATAATAATTCACCAGCTTTCAGACCGAGTCAATCCATCCCACAAGGAACCCCCCTCAGTGCCTTGCTCTTTACAATATATATAAATCCTCTATTAATAGAGATACAAAAAAATAAAAGGCATTCAAATCCCAAACACTGCTTTAAATATATCATGCATAGCCTATATGAATGATGTAACCGTTTTTCTCCTCTCTAAAAAGAACCTCCCCATATTACAAGAGATAATCAAGAATTATACCTCAAATTTTAATTTAAAAATTAACACGAAACTGCTGCATGGTCAATATACACAGGCAAGCACTGTACAGAGATGTTTAATGTTAAACCAATTGCTTTCCTTGGTTTCCCATTCTACCTTGGAACCAATGGAATGAGGCAAAAAATTCAAAATAAATTAAAAAAGATGCTAAAAAAATCACAGCCTCACTTGAAAAGTCATACCTGTCAATATATGCAAAGGTAGCACTATTTAATCAACTTATAATTACAAAAATTACTACTACACACCTATAATCAAATTTGCAAAAACATTCATATCAAAAATCTCATCAATCTGCAACAAACTAATTTGGAAGAGAAAGACAGTGACAATCTCTTTAAAAAATCTGAGCAGACCACCACATAGCAATGGACTTGGACTCCATACAATCAATGTTTTTACACGCAGAAATCAGTAAATCTAATAACAGTAACCATAAAAAGATTTCCAGACCTGGAGTGTGTGATCACTATAATACCCATTAGACAGACCACCCCCTTCATATAAATAACTATCCAAAGTGATTGAAGAACTCAAGCCAATATACAACAAAATATCACTCAATAATGACAACAAGTATACGTATACATACTGGGACATTTATAATATACTATACCCAAACCAGACACATAATCTACATCCATCAGTCCTTGGGATAGACAACAGGCAACTACTGCAACAATTCAGAAAATGGTCATTAGAAACAAAATTATTTGATTTTCTACTTAAGCTTAATCTCAATGCTCTACCCACAACACATTTCCTTAGATTTCATAAATTCTATACAAATATAGACCCCATCTGTGGGCTATGGCATAGAGAAGAAGAGACACAAGCTCATTTTCTTCATTCCTGCAGTGCCCTAGAAACAATACGTCACACAATGTTTACCACATAGAGAAAGGCTATAATTTCAATTGATGAAATAAAAAATAAATTTTAAAAAGGCAACATCCTTGCTATTCATGCACCAGCATATAGCCTTTATGCCTACTGGTGTACCAGATGCACTTTTGCACTTGGTAATAACCCTCGATGCCACCTAGCAACATTTTCAATAAAACTAGAACTGTTCAGAAAAAGAGACAGCATCCTAGCTTAACCAGATGTGTTTGCAGCCACATTGTCACACTTGAAACAAAGATCCAGTCTATAAAATATAAAGTCCAATATGATAGATGATGACATTTTCAACATCAGCATTTTTTCCAACCTCAAAGAGATACAAGCATAAACTGAACTAAATAGAGACCAAATTTAAAAACGAGAAAGAAAGTATGCAGAAATGATAAAGATTTATATACTGAAAGTTGTTGTCATTTGTTTTGCATTTGTAACAAATCAATATAGTACTAGATGTGACTCTGTAACTTTTTAGATTCAATAAAGTTTTGCTTTGAAACATCATCATCATCATCATCATCATCATCATCATCATAATAATAATAATAATAATAATAATAATAATAATAATAATAATAATAATAATAATAATAATAATAATAATAATAATAATAATAATAATAATAATAATAATAATAATAATAATAATAATAATAATAATAATAATAATAATAATAATAATAATAATAATAATAATAATAATAATAATAATAATAATAATAATAATAATAATAATAATAATAATAATAATAATAATGTACATGTTTTTATTAATATATCTACTGGATAAAAATAATCCAGAGTTGGCCAAATTTAGTACATTTTGTTTTTGATTTAATGATAGTTCATACGGTTGTATAATATGAAGTTAGTTGTAGCCAAGTGATCACGTGACACTTACTGTTTATAACATTATTTCTAATATTACACAGGCAAACGAGTAAATAATTAGCCTTATAGAATAATTGATTTAACATCATTAAAAACAGAGCAGACCTGGAATCACATCTAAAGACTATGTCTCCAATAACTGTCACTATATATCCTGAACTAAATCATGTATATATAAGGGATTTGAATTCAGACTATCAAGCAACCTTTAACTATTCACACTATCTCATATTATTGATGCACATGAACATACACATGTACAAAATATAAATAATCACCAATACATGTATTTCATGCTGAACTACCACTCATCACTTGGTCCAGATTATCGTCTTTCCATATATATATATATATATATATATATATATATATATATATATATATAATCAGTGCTCAGTTTATATTAAGATGGCAAATCTTTATTCTTTAATGGACATGCTTCAATCTATTCCAACTTCCAACTCTTCAGACATCCATACTATTAAAAATCTGATGACACAATGACCAAATTCCATACTGATGCCAATATTGTTACCATTTCCATGTTGACCTCAAGTCCCTCTGACCCCTCATTTATAGGACAGTATCCATTTAGAGACATAAAAGGGGGTGGCAGAATGCAGGCTTAATGTATAAGATTTGAAATATAGGCATTTTTATACCTGGAACGTAATTGTAAATATAGGGGATTTGAACTCAGACTTTGGGGCAACCTTCAACTATTCACTCTATCTCATACTACTGATACGCATGCCCACACACATGTAGAAAAGATAAACAAGCACAAATATACATATTTCATGCTGAACCATCACTCATCAGTTGGTCCAGATTATCATCTCCCACACATATACATAATCAGTATTCAATTTATACTAAGATAGCAAATCCCTCTTCTATGTATTTAAATGAAAGGTGTTCTATACATGATATGTCAGAGTGACTTGAGATCAACATGGGCATGGCAACAATATTGGCATCAGTATGGGATTTGGACATGCTATCATCAGATTTTTAAGGTATGGATGGCTGAAGAGTTGGAGGTTGGAGTAGATTGAAGCCTGTCCACTAAAGTATAAAGATTTGCTATCTTAATATATAAAGGAGCATTAATCATATTATTTTATTAAAGTCAATTTATTTATTGAATGAACCAATATAAATACTTAAAATAATACTGGGACTATCATATTAGAAGTTTGATCGATTTGTTATAAAGAAATATGAACATATTTTTAAAAATGAATTTTGAAATAAATTTTTTTTCAGTATTTTATATTTTTATATTTTCGTGTGCACTTATGAAAACCATACATTTTAAGTATGAATTGACAGATATTTTATTAAACTATACATGTATTTTTTAAATAATTATTATTATTATTATTATTATTATTATTATTATTATTATTATTATTATTATTATTATTATTATTATTATTATTATTATTATTATTATTATATGTAAATAAGCATTTATTTTTATATAGCGTATGTTTACAATTGTAATACATTCAAATATCAGCCTTTCAAGCTAATTGTGCATACGCTTTTGCGAGTGTTAATAATAATAAATGAATACTTTCTCTCCAATACAAGATATAGTATTTATGCAGGAATACTATATACTATATCTTGTATTGGAAAGTATTCATTTATTATTATTAACATTCGCAAAAGCGTATGCACAATTAACTTGAAAGGCTGATATTTGAATGTATTATTATTATTATTATTATTATTATTATTATTATTATTATTATTATTATTATTATTATTATTATTATTGTTATTATTATTATTATTATTATTATTATTATTATTATTTTAAATAGATGTGCAAAAGTTTATAAGTCGGAGTAAAGGCTTATTTACTTGTTGATTTTTTTTTAATGTGGAAGTATGTAATTTATCTAAAATTAGCTTGATATTTGTTAGGTTTTATCCAACATATTTGTAAATATTGTATATATTTTGTTAAAAGTATAGAAGAAGAAATTGTGTTCTGCAGTATCTCAATTTATTTCAGTTTTAAACTTGTTTTTATAAAACTTTGTGTTATGTTGATTATTCATCACTACAAATAAATGATTGTTAGATACCAAAACATAATATTTTCACAGTAAAGATATAATTATTTACTTAAGAAATCACAATGTTTCAGAATATAATATATTTGAGAAATTTCTTTTGCATTAATATTATTAATTATATTCATAATTAATTGCACAATTATTGCATAGAATTTTAATATTGTTTGTTGCCACATATCCAGTGTATAAGATTAATAATTATTTATTGAAGGAGAAGATTATGATTTATTTATTTATTATTATTAGTTAGGTGTAGTCGAAGATGATACAAAATCCTTTATCAGACTTAGCTACAGAAGAGTATAAATTGATTAAAGTTATTCTAAAGAACCTGAGAGAATTAAAATTATATTATTTAATAAAGAGATTAGAATTTAATTAGTAACATAATATTAAATTGATTGTTATTATTTTGAAGTCGTAATATTGCTATGAATTTATTATTATTTGAAATAATAAGAGGGCATAGTGTTCTTATGCCATCGAAGTTGTAACCTGTGGGATATTAGCTCAATGTAATTCTTTACGGCTTGTACTTCACTTCATTTTCTCAATGATGTTCTGATATAAATGCAGCCAGCTAGATACAGGGAGAGCAAAAAGATGTTGAACATTATTCAGACAATTGAGTGACAGGACACCGAAACAAATGTCAGACAAACACAAATATAATTATTAATAATTCTTAGATTAAGTAAACTTTTGACTCAAATTCCACCCCCTTATTTGTCTAAGAGTGCACAGAATATTATGGTATATCAAACACTTTGATAAATATTTTTGTTTTCACACTTAAGCTTAGAAGGCATTGTATGACTTGCTTGTCAACAATTTACCTACCGAACTTTGGCTGTCCTTTTATTTTTATTTTCCTTTCGTTAGAGATTTTTAGTGAAGGTTATCTTGAATAGAAGTTAATGAGCAGTGCAGAGTGGAATGATTATTCTGTAACTCAGTAAAGGGATAAAAACAAGAATGGCCTATGCTTCTTAAACATTCATAAGGGCTCAGATTTATTACAAGGCCCTAAAGATTACTTCTGTACAAGTAAAAAAAATGATTATGATTTACTTAAATTTAAATATAATAAAACAAAATCTCATACTCTATAGAGCAAAGAAGAAAAACAGAACTACTTATCTATGATCTGCAAAAAACGCAGACACGTTAAACTAAATTAGTTTCAAATGAAAAGGGATAGGGGATATAAAAACGAAAACAACTATTATCTGGCAAAGATGTTTTTATATACAAAAAATGAGTATAAAATAGCAACTTACCATACACGCTCGACTAAGTAATAAAAATAAAATATTGAACTAATTCTCTATAATTTATGAGATCCCTTTAAAACATATACTTATAATAAAAAAAATATGTGAAAATCGATTAATAATACCTAACCCAATACAAATAAGCCTATCATATGTTCTTTTTTCATTGACTTTTAAGTATCAAGCTTAGAGACTTAAGCACAGATAAAATATAAGAATATTCAGTTACCTTCGTGGCTTCAATGTTTCCTTCTGATTTATTCCTACAGTGTACACAAGGTGTAATTCCTGAAAATGTGCACTGCTGTTGTTTGATCTCCAATAAGTTGGTTGTAGAGTATGAAGTGAATCTCAGGATCAATTTTGAACTATATAATTATGTCATGTTAATGAAAACACAATTTTTGATCTCCGGGATTTCTTTTAAAATGGTTTCAGTCCAACATTCCTATGATTGTTTTCTTCAAGGCTGGCAGTTTCTGTATTATGAATTGATTGATAATAGCTATCTCAATAATAAATGTATTCACTTTAATCAAGTGTTAATAGCCAAGGGCCGCCGTGCAAGCAAGCAGTTGGTTGCAGACAGTTGTTGTGGGTTGCCTCCCGGCCGATGCTATAACATATGAAAAAATTGTATTCCCTTTTTTTTAAGTCTGTATGCTATGACATATGGAAAAAAAATGTATTCCTTTTATTTTAAGTCGGTTTTTAGGATAGAAATATCGAACAACCGGACGATCTTTTATTTTCTTTTTCAATGATTTCCTTCCCAGTTATTAGTTAGCAATCCACAATTAGCAATCAGCAGTAGCAATATGTAATTCCAAATTAGCAATTAACAAAAGTCAATCAGCAATCAAAAAAGAACAGAGTTTTTATATTCTATTTTTATCTCCTGCCAGATCTTAATTAAAAATCTAACCAGGGCAAGTTTCTTACTTCTTTTCTTTTTAAATACCACTTAAGTTTTTAACTAATTGGAAAACCAATCTCAGCTTTTAAAATAAAATTTTACTTGGCTTTAATTACAATAGTTTAAAAAGAACACAAAAGAAAATTATCTTAATTAAAATCTTTTGAAAGTAAAATTGCATTTCAAAATCTAATCATGTGTGTGCTCAATATATATATATCTATTTATAATGGTACGCACTCTTACAAAACAAAAAAATATAACAAACTACAAGGCTTTATATAACGATATTTTTGCTTCTTCTTTTTAAAAAAAAAAGTTTGACTTATGAAGCGGAGAAAGTCTCTGAGTGAATATATATATATATTTAAAATAAACATCTTTATTATCTTTTTATAAATTCTGCCTTCATACTTTTTCTTAATTAAGAATATAGGTACTTACGGATAATTTGCCTGATGATGTATTTGACCCACCGGTTTCCCTTCCGGTAGGCATCGACGATCTTTGTATGACAACATTGTCATGGCAACGAAGTGACTGGCATGATTAATCCATCAGAGAGTCAATTTTTTTTTTTTTAACCACGAGATTTAAAATTCAGAGAGAGGTTTGGGAAATTTTTTGATTTTTCTGTCTATTGTGATTTTGCTATCCACTTGATCACAGTGATTTTTTTCAGCTCTTCCATTGCGTCCTTGATATTTTACTTTGTGATATGGCTGAAGCTCCAAGAACCTTGTTTAGTTTACCGAGTATGGAGGAAGAAGCGATCATCTTTTTACAAGACCGCGGTCTTCTCCCCAAAAGGAAATTATGTCACGTCAGCACCTGGACTCATATTTGAGCGAGTTTATGTGGAGGCAGTCGTACAAAGCTGATCCTTTCGCTGCAATTTTAGAACATATATCCCAATTCAGTCCTCCACAGTGAATGCTATTTGTAATTTTAATTTTTTTTATAATAATTATAATTTTAGAATTAATTATATTATTGAATATAGACAATAAGTAATCCAAATGCATGTAAAAGTAACGTCACCATTAATGCCATATTCTCATTAAATCGTTATTTTAAATGTACAAACAATTTTTGTTAATATTTCTTCAATTATCAAACTTCCACTTAATTACATTTAATTTGTAAATAATTTTTGTATTTTTGGGTTAATATTTCTACAAATATCAAATTATTTTTCGTAAATTCATTGGCTATACAGTACGCTTTTAAAATTAGCCAATGTATGTAAAAGTAGGGCATGTGATCGCGATTAATGGCACATTTTTATGTGATCGCCATTAATGGCACATTTTCAATAATTTTTTTTTTTATATTTTGTATTGACCTTATTTTGTATTTCATGCATGTAAATTTCCACTAATTTGTTGGGTTTTTTTTTTTATTTTTGGGTTAATATTTCTACAAATATCAAATTATTTTTCGTAAATTCATTGGCTATACAGTATGCTTTTAAAATTAGCCAATGTGATCGCCATTAATGGCACATTTTCAATAATTTTTTGTTTTTATATTTTGTATTGACCTTATTTTGTATTTCATGCATGTAAATTTTCACTAATTTGTTGGGGTTTTTTTTGTATTTTTGGGTTAATATTTCTACAAATATCAAATTAATTTTCACTAATTTTTTTTTTTTGTATTTTTTTTCAGGACCAAGAAACATGCTGGTGTTCAGTCGGTGTGCATCACGTGACATTCCTTTTGTTTTTTATCACATGATAAACCGATGACGTATTACCCTGAAGGCATACCGAAGGACCAAGAAACATGCTGGTGTTCAGTCGGTGTGCATCACGTGACATTCCTTTTGTTTTTTATCACATGATCGATGACGTATTACCCTGAAGGCATACCGATTTAATGTTGCGCTTTTTAACGTGACGTGTTCACGTGATATGCAGACACATCTTATCGAGTAGATGTGTCTGCAGATCACTTGGAGACGTTATCTTAAAAATCGCAACATTACACCGGTATGCCTTCAGGGTAATACGTCATCAGGCAAATTATCCGTAAGTACCAGAATATAATTATTTAATGTTTGTAAATAAGATAATTAATTGTTTTGCCTTGACTATTATAATCCCGAATTATTGATTTATTGTGAAGAAAATTAAAAAAGTTATAAAAGAAATATACTATATTGCCCATCTGAACATTTCATGGTAGAAACAAAATAAAACACGTACTCATGCTTCATATACACACTGACAGATGTACGTCCATATTAGATATAGATAATTAATATTATATCATGACATATTTACTTATATGTATTTAAATAAATTTAATTATTATTATTATTAGGACTGAAATTGAATCCAATATCTGAAAGTTCAATATAAATTTAGTCAGGTTAGTTGCCATTTGAA
Source organism: Epiperipatus broadwayi (assembly GCA_028023455.1). Taxonomy (NCBI): domain Eukaryota; kingdom Metazoa; phylum Onychophora; class Udeonychophora; order Euonychophora; family Peripatidae; genus Epiperipatus; species Epiperipatus broadwayi. The sequence continues at coordinate 47,385 of JAQFVV010000141.1, read as the reverse complement.
CGCAATAAGGTTGTTTTTACATCATTATCTCATCGATGTTTGTATTCGCACTGTAATCAATCCCAGATATCATAATCATCATCATTAACCATCAATCTTGCAGTAGTTTATTTATCAATACATCTTTCAATCTAAATCTTTTGTGTCAATAAACATCAATTGACTGTGTTCAACTTCTTTGATCTGTAAATAGACATGGAATTTTCATCTTCTATTTATTATACTAATTTTGGCCTTTTTTTCTTTATATGTCAAATGCGTTGACTGGAAAGCAAATCAGCTGCTTGGAAGGTAGCTATGCTAACCACTATACCACCAACGTTTGACTATACTAACTTTGGCTTTGCTGAGATAAAAGCATAATTTTACAATTTTAAATTATTAATATTTCAATAATATGATTTTTATTTTTTTTTTGTGACAGCAAAAAAAAAATTTCTAATAACTGAAAGAAATTTCTTTTATTTCTTTCAGAGATCTTAAAAATTGAATAGGGCAAAATGTTAATGTCCATTATATATATTCTTGTTATTGCAGTTTTTATTACTATGAGATTATTCATATAGTATATGAACATAGATGAACTGTTCACCAAAATGAATTCCCAAACTTGGTGAGGTTATTGGTTTTTTACTTCTGAGATAAAGATAAGAAACACCATGGTCTTTTGTCTCAATTGTATGAGAACCCTTAATTGAAATACAAATTTAGTTTTCTTCATGCAGAGTGGTTGGGCATGAAAAAAAGCAAAACGCTTATTCCAAGAAGACTGTAAATGGTTGGTGGCCAAAGGCAGTAGATGCTAACAATATCCTAATAGTGCAAGCAGTATGTTAATTGATGATCTTTTATTTAGGTATTAACCAATGCTGATCACGTTTAATTGAAGGAAGACTGCAAGAATTGGAAGAAGAATGGTCTAATAATTAAATGTGACTTCATTGTACTTTGTTAAGTTAGAAAAAACGATGAAGAGGAAATTGATTTAAAATATAGACATGTATTGTATTACAAAAGCACAAACATAGGAAGTGCAGGTGGAGTAGGATTCATTATAAACACAAATTGAAAGCATAACATTGTGTAAATTGATAACATGTTGGACTGAGTCACACGAGTTGGGTACTTGAGGGTTTTCTTATAAACCAAATTGACGGCCTGTATTTTTGATTAATATACAGATTTGAGTATTTACAATCTCTCAAAGATATTTTAGTGTTAAATTAGATAAAACTAGGTTGTTAACTTTGTAAAAAGTAATAAATTCGAATAAATTTTCATTAAAAATCTTTTTTTATATACTAAGTGAAAGTAAAGAGTCGCTTTTAATATTGCCGTACTTTGGTTTTAGTTCAGCTTGTTTCTTTTTGTCAGCAGTTTTAATTTTGTAAATTTTCATCATGATTAAAATTTGGCACTTTCCTGTTACAGAATATGATGCTGTGATATATTTCCAAAGGTATGAGATCCTGTCCTCCAGAAATGTATGCATTAATGGTTATAATTTAAATTTAACATTAAAACACCTCACAACGCTGATGCAACATGAAATCTTGTTTAAACAGAGTATTTCTTCATAAAGAAATATGGTTTGAGGGTTCCAAAAAATTTGGGTTTCTGACTGCACTCAGATGATGTAATGCAAATTGAATGGGAATAAGATCAAATGAATTTGTTCAACCACAGCGAGATAAAGCGTAAATATTGAGTGTATATGTGTGATTATTTTTTTTTTGTTAATAAATTAATATCAAAAAAAAATAAAATAAAGCATAAACATTGTAATTAACTTGTTGCACTCTTATTTATTTTTTAAAAAAAACAGTAGCAATAAAAATAAAATGTAGCTATTAAATAAGTTTGCTGACAGCCAGTTTTTTTTTCAAACATTTTCTGTGAACCCTCTAAACTGTAGTTTATCAAATATGGGCGGCCATCATGGTTTACACAAAAACTCACAAGTATAAGATTAGTTATTGCTATGTTCGAATTCAAAAACTAACAACAATATAAAGCAAATAACGTGAATAAATGCAGAAACTCTGAGTGTCCAGAAGTTTTAAAATACTAATTGATTAATAATTTATTCTTGCAGTTAGATTACTCTTACACATGTATATAATTATTTACAGAATATATACTTGTATAGATATATTTATCTTTCAAATTATGAGAAAAGTCCTCAGGCATAAAAAAAATAATAATATAGAATATGGGTAGTATTGATTTTTTACTCCTCGATTTCTCTTTAGTATTTTCAGAAAGGATTAAGCTGAGTATAAAAGTCAGTCCAGATCTTTCTTAAATTTTCTTCATTTGCATTATGGCCTTTCAATCTGAGGCCTTCAAAAACTTAAAAATGTAGAGGCTTATCCTTTCCACTAGGATTCAATGAGTATTATCACCTATTAGTCGATTAAACCCATTGGTTAATGTTTTATTTATAATCTATCATTAGTTTGCAGTTGTGAATGCTCAACCTGATCTTAAATAAAATATCTAAACTATTTTTTATTTGTTAAAATATATATGTGTGCATATTTTCTAATGCAGCATATTGTACTACTCCCTCCTATTCCTGAGAAACATATGCTTTTCCAGAGTCACTCACATAGTCATTTAAATATGTACATGGTTAATGATGTCAATAGCATCTATTTTCTTCATGATGGCCATCCATAATAATTGGGGGCTGTTGGATCCTTTTTTCATCTGAACTTGCCACTGCTTCATCATCCAGTTTCATACAAGCCTCTGCATCATCTTCATTAAGTATCCTTTTGCTTTCTGATGATATCTCTTTACATGTTTTAAGATCTTAGTCATGGTATACCCTCAACTAATTATTTCCAGATACAGTTTATATGCTGATGATAGCATGCTCCTCTGACAGTTTCTATTTTGACTATTTGGTCTGAAATTATTTGAGTATTTGACCTTCAATCCATGTCTTTTATAAGGATAGTGGATATTCATACATTTCTATCCAATGAAGTATGTGTTTTTGTTGATTGTTGCTGTTTTTGCTTGGTCCTGCATGAGAATTAACAGTTTATTGTGTAACTTCCTAACCATCAATATTTCTTCAGGTGTTATTCTAGTAAACATGGAAGGTATTATATCTTGGTGTAGCATCACCTCATGTTTTTAAAACCAACTCCAAATATAGCACCACCTTTTCAGATATTCCATTGGATACTAGAAGGTATACAGAAGAACAAATATGTTTACGCCCCACTCATCTAAGAATGATTTAAATTCTTTGGCAAATAAGCTAATCCCATTGTTTGAGGCCAATACATCTTTGGAATCATGGTTTGAAAATATTTTCTGTAACATGCAGATTCTTTCTGTAGCACTTGGTGTTTTTTACTAATTTTTATTCTGCCCACTTAGAAGAGCATCTGCAAAAACACAAAATATTTTTCCATTTACAAGACCAGCATAAACTATACATACACAGCTCCATAATCTATCTGTTTTAGGTCATTATATATATATATATATATATATATATATATATATATATATATATAATGACCTAAACACATTATATATATATATATATATATATATATATATATATATAATGTGTAGATCAAAAGATCCAAGTATATTTAATAATTAAGAAAAGATTCAAATATAAATATCACCATGCCTGAGTAGTAGCTATAGATTATTGAGCAAATGTATTAAAATATCATTGGATTAAATATTATCACTTAATAAACGAAACGAATTGTTGTTTTTCTTTTATATCAAAGAGAAAAGAATTAAGCATTGTAACTTGCTGAGCATAAGCTATTAAACAAAAGATCAGACTGAGTTATCAATCACATTAAGGGTCATTGGATTCAATGAAACATACTTCTATAATTAGATTTCTCAAGATATCACAATATCAATAATTATAAAGAAATTATTAATAACAACTATTATAACTCAGGTATATGGAAATCAAGTGAGGTGAGTACACTAGTAACTCAATAAAATATCTTCTCAGGTATACAGACAGTAGATTTTATCCACTTTCATTTCTTGGTTGGATCTCAAGTGCATGTCTAAGTGAACAACAAGTGAATATGGTCTATCAGGGTGCCACTAGGTTAGCTGGACCTAAACAAAGTTATATTTATAACTTTTTCACATGTACCAAGTTTGAATCCCTTTGGTACCTTATTTCTTACAAAATGTATGATTTTGATTTTAGACACATAGCACTGTATGCACTAATATTTAAGTAAACACCTAGGTAACATAAAACATCTTTAAACTAAAGTGGAATTCATTAGACAGAAATCATTTCTTAGATCTTAACATAACAAATGTGTTTCAATATTTTTTTATAAGTTTTACTAGCTCTGATTATATTATTAATTTAGGATAGTAATTCACTCATCCTTGCATGAAATAGATGATGGGATGGTGGTTATAATAATACTAAGAAATCACTAAATACTATGAAATCAATATTTATTTATGGCCTTTAAACATTTAAACAGCTCATTAATTAAAACATGATGATGATGATGATGATAATGATAATGACAACGGTTTCAACCACAGCTTTAGGACTAAGCCTAAACATAAAACCTAATTTTGATAAAGAAATTCATAATTATTGCTTAATTTTAGTATATCTAATTGGAACTTAAATAGCTAATATTCACCTTGATGATGAATGATCACACTTAATAAAGACTACTCTTAATGAAATATATACACCTCGTTTAATAAAATAAACTAATATTTATTGCTGCATTTCTAACATATACATAAAAATTTCTATATCTACATGAAAATTGATATTAACAATAACAACAGTAATCATAATCGACTGTTTTAAAATCATAACATTAACTTTTAAATTCTTCCCCCTTTTCTATAAATGTATTTCAAATTGGATGTCACATTGACCATGATTTTCACTCCACAAAAAAATGTCTCCAAAAAAAAATAAACACCTTTTTTTCTCTCTTTTCTCTTTTGCACACATACCCTTATAAATCTAACATGTAAGTAGAATGACAAAAATAAATGTTAGTAAAATTGGAAAGAGCAAGTTTTAGAAACAAGTTTTAAAGTATCTTTCTATCCCCCTCTCTTCTACACTCTGAAACCTATACTTTCTTAAGACAAAATAATTTAATATTTTAATACTGCTTATTCCTTCACATTCACACACAATTACATATATGCAACAAGTATTATATTATTATGTATGTGCATGTTTTATCCCCATAATAACAAAATATTATTTAAAACAAAATAATAATAATAAAAAATTATATTACATATTAATAACATTTCATAACTTTAAGTTAATAGACAATCATATGTTTATCATTATTAAGAAATTCTGGGTTTCAATTGATCTTGTTTGTTTTAAAAGTTCTTTAAACAAAATTATACCACTCTGTTGCTAAAATTTTACCAAGTCTCTGATATCATAAAGAAAACATAAAAAAAAAATTCATATTACCAGTTCCATTCTTTGGCCGCGACTTTCAATAATTCAAATTTATCTTGTTCAATGTCTATATTTTGCAGCTACCATTTCCGTTTTTCTTTGGAACAATTTCTTTCTTGAGGTGTATAATTATTTGATGATGATGATTCTATTGAGGTTATTTGCTTTAGTGGACAATTTGGAAATCATTATATTAACTTTTTTTCTCTTCCTGTCAAGCATGATTCTTTTAGTGGATGAAGTACAGCAGTTGTTTTCACATTTATAAATTTTCTGGGGTTTAAACTCAGTTACTGGAACAATGAATTGGACTTGATAATTTAATATTTATCAGTAGATTACACGTTTTTCTTCTGATTTTAAATGCAGGTGAATGTTTTCTTCTTTCTATTTAAAAAACATCTTATTTCTCTCAGTCAGTAAGAAGGTGTACAATATTATAATTTCAGACAAGACATTTTTTCTTTCCTATATGGTGTGTTGGCTGGATGATCTGGTCAACAGACGAGATATATATTAATTTTTCTTACCCCACCATCCTTATATTTTCAACATTCAAAACTTGATATAAAAAAAAATGATTTTTTTTTAAAAAAAAAGGTTATCTAGCAGAATTAAAAATGTATGCCTGCTTTAGTTTCAATAATTTTAAAAGTCTCTATAACAATATCAACTGATTTTCCAGACTGCTTTTATATCCGATTTTTATTTCTATTTTTGACCAATTTGTTTTTTAGCTGGAAAGTGCAATCTTTTTTAGGAACATAAAAAAAAATCACACCTGGTTTCCAGACAAACTTTTGTCTTGACGGAAAAAATAGACTTAATCCTTTTTTTTTACACCCATGTAACATCTCAAATTTTGAGCTTCTTTCTTTTGATTGTAAGATGAGACATTTTTAAAATTAGACTTGTCACATCATCTCTAAGTTTTTTAACAGAAAAACAACCCTTATAATACAAAAAATTGTTGAGTAAGAAAAAAAACAATATAACAGATTTTCTTCCTTTTCTCTCAATATTTAATAAATGTAGATATATTTATGTGATGTAACACACACACTCCATCATTCAAATCATGTATAAACTGACATTAAATAATCTAATGGCTAGCTTAGTAATTATAACCCTAATATTTAAAATTAAAATTTTAACCTTTTAAATCCAAATTACAATTATAGAAAAGTAAAAATAGAAGTATAGAATAAGATATTAAAATTGATCAAGCATAGGTTAGTTTTAAAGAAAGTTTAATATCTGAAATATAAAACAATTCAATAGCTTACACATACACTGCCCATACATATGCGTTATAACTTTTACTTTTTAACAAAAAAAAATTAACTATTAAATGTGTGTACTACTATTTTAGAGTTTTTATTAACACACAAACAATTAAAGTATATAACTGTGGCCCCACTCTCTTTCTGTCTTAAGCTTTTAAAACTGGATCTTGTAGGGTTTAAACTTGGATATCCTACAGCTTCCTTTTTACCTTAACAAAATTTTTTTCGCAGCAAGCCACCAAGTTTTGTTCGTTGCACACTTTCAACTGATCAGATTCCCGAGTTATTCGAATGGTAGCATACAATATGCCACAAGAAGTTAGAGGGCTTATGATCAGTAGCCAAATACACACTGTTTCTGAGATGACAAAGTTCTTGGAGACAGTAGACCAACACTTCATATCTCCGGCACCAGATAACAGTAAAAGTCAGCCCATTAAAACCATCCACCAGATGACGAACCTAATTTCAGAAAAAGAAAACCAGGATCGCCAAGCAAGTTACTTATGCCCGGTTATAGAAGTAAATATAGAAGACAACAGGGTTACGGTTTTGATTGACTCAGGCAGCCAAGCTTCAATCGTATCGGCAGCTTGGATCAATAACCTAAAAAGGACCCGTGAAATCATGCAGTTGCCAACTCGACCTATTCAATTCACATTGGCAAATGGGAAAAAAATGCTAAGTGAAAACCGGCAAGTATGGCTGGAAGTTAAGATAAATCAGAGGCCGGTAGGACATACTTTTCTGGTGATGACAGGACTTATTTACGATGTGGTGCTCGGCTCCGATTTTTTGGCCCACAATGATGGTGTTATCGATTATGAAAAGGGAAGATGCTCTTTCGGAAGTGAGGCAGTCGATTTCAAAATACCAATTACCCAGAGACCTGACTACAAAAGTTGTTTGGTCCAGGCAGTCGACCCAGCAGCGATCAGTAAAAAGGTTCAAGAGTCCATCCTCACGGAACCCAGGGACACAGATCAGATCGGAAAAATACTAAAGAAATATGAAGCTGTTTTTTCTCCTACACCGGGGGAGATTAGAGGATATACACACCGGATCCGTGTAAAGGAGGAGACGTACGTTCCGTCGAAAACTTACCCCATACCTTTTCAGTACAGAGGGGAAGTGGAAGCCCAGATTCATCAAATGATTGAATGGGGTATTATTGAACGTGGCCCGTCACCTTATAACAACCCGTTGGTCGTGGTAAAAAAGAAAAATGGGAGTTTGCGTTTGTGTTTGGATGCACGCAAGTTGAACAGCATTACTATCCCAGAAAGAGATGCTCCTCCACCTATTCAAGAGGTACTGGTGCGGCTGGCCAGTAAAACCATCTTTTCAACCTTGGATTTGACCGCGAGCTACTGGCAGTTGAATCTGGACCCTAGGGATCGGAAATATACGGCCTTCCGATATAATGGGTATACTCATATATTTAAAAGGGTCCCTTTTGGACTCATAAACAGTGGAGCAGGCTTAATGCGCTGTTTGCGGCAGGTCCTTTCCGATGAGATACAGGAGCATATGGTATGTTATATGGATGACTTGGTCATCGTTTCAGAAAACCTGCAGGAACATTTGCAACATTTGGAAAGGTTCCTCAGAGAATGCAGAGAAAAAAATATCACCGTAAATTTGGAGAAGAGCCGTTTTGCTATTGGCGAGATAACTTTCCTTGGCCATATCATCAACCAACATGGTATTAAGGCTCACCCCGATAAAATTGCCGCGATAGAAAATTTCCCAACACCAACTAAACCGAAGCAAGTCCGATCATTTTTGGGCCTTTGCAACTTCTATCACAAATTCTATCCGAACTTTTCCCAGGAAACTAGAAATCTCGTAGACCTCATCAAGAAAAACCGCAAGTGGGAATGGACACCTTTTCATGACAAAGAACTCCTACATGTAAAAAAAAAATTTTTACAGGCTGTAATGCTGCACCATCCGAATTTTCATCGCCCCTTTTATGTACAAACGGACAGCAGCAAACAAGGACTAGGAGCTATTTTATTTCAAATAAGTGATACCGGAGCTCACCAAGTTATTTATTTTAGCAGCCGGGCATTGAAGGGGGCGGAAGTCCATTACACTACAACAGAACAAGAAACTCTGGCCATTGTGTGGGCATGCCAGAAATTCCGGCAATTTCTTTTGGGATCTCAAGTAATCATTATCACCGATCATCGTTGCCTGGAGTTTCTCAACAAGAGTTTCCTGACTAATGACCGTTTAATCAGATGGAGTTTGACCCTCCAACAATTCCGGTACCAAGTCCAGTACTGTCCAGGGCGGGAAAATATTGTGGCTGACGTATTGAGTCGTCACCCTGTACCGATGAAGATACAAAACCCTGAAATCAAGAACCAACCCTTGGAAGTTATGGCCACTACGACATCGAGTTCTGTAGAAACTGAACTGCGGAATTTGAGTTATTGGCAGAATATACAGTATTCCCATATCATTCATGATTTGTCCAAACCCTCGGATAAGAATCAGAAGCCACAAAGCAGATACCCCCATTTCCGGATTGAGGAAGGCACATTACAAACCCGGACCAAGGATTACAGTGCTCCTTGGAAAATCGTGGTACCCAATAGGTTGAGGGCCCCTATAATTAAACATATACACCAATCCCTGGGACATTATGGACCCAGGAAGATTGAAGAAGTGGCCCGTCGCCAATTTTACTGGCCGGGAATGTATCACCATATCACTTCCATAATCAGACAGTGCGATACCTGCGCGACTACGAAAGCTCCCAACAAGTCCTACGCGGGGAAAATAAAACCCGTGATGGCTACGAGACCGAACGAGATCCTTGCAATAGACCACTATGGTCCCTTGCCCAAATTTAAAACATTTCAGTATTTGTTGGTATCATATGATATTTTTTCCAAGTATGTTAAGGTTTACCCAGTGCGGTCTACAAACACCAGAAACGTAACTCGGGTTCTTCAGGAAAAACAATTTCAAGAGGTAGGTAAACCCGAAACCATACTTTCCGACCATGGTTCGGCATTCACCTCGAAAGAATGGAAAAACTGGGTAAAGAAGCAGAATGTAAACCATCGCCTAACATCAATCAGAAACCCACAATCAAACCCGTGCGAGAGAGTCATGAGAGAAATCAGTCGACTTTTTCGCGCGTGTTTATCAACGGATCACCGGAAGTGGGTAGAGAAACTTCAATATGTCATGGATTGCATCAATCATACCATGAACGAATCCACGGGATTCCCACCCACGCGTCTTCACTATGGTAGACCATGCCCGGATATTTTCCCTACGCTATCACCAAAGCGTGAAGTACATATAAATCACAGCACGGATCAAGACATGGCCCGGCAACAATTGGAGCGCATGGCACAAAATAGAATTAAAAGAGGAGGAAGGCAGCATCACAATTTTAAAAGGGGGGATCAAGTCTGGCTAAGATCTCCACGAGTCAGTAATGTACCTAGGAAGGAATTCAAAAAATTCTTCCCTCTGTATAGCGGGCCATATGAGATAGTGGACGAATGCCATGAAAACGCTTTTCTACTAGAAGGGAAGGGTCTACGAGGTATTTACAATGCGAGACAATTAAAGCCTTATATACCTCCTGACCCAGGGAGAACATAGAAAACAAACAGTAATTTTGGGATAACCCGGTAAACGACCACTATGTTATAAATGTTTCAGATGATGAGTAAAGACCAATGGACATTAATATACAAATGATTGATAAAATTTATCATTCCACACCCATGTTTAGGTTCAAACTCTCACCCAGACTGTTCTCCAAAGTCGATCAACTTTGTAATGAAATGTAAGTCAGTAAAATATGTATAAACATTTTTTTTTGTTATTTTTTTTTAAGTAGGAAGAAATGAAACAGACAGATCGAAGAATCGATCTTAGTTTCATGGTTGTCATTTAAGAACGGTAATTCTAAACCACTATTTACCCGCAATGAGACTTTTTCTATTCCAAGCCACATAAATTTTAAGTTATTTATTTTGTGTTTGTTTAAAAAGAATTTAATGTAAAGAGTATGAGTATAAATGTCACAAATCATGATGAATAATATTCGTGTGTGTGTGGTTTGTGGATTTATATTAGCTCAATTTAAAAGTTTCAATTGCGTGGATATTTTCTTTAAATTTTAATTTTGCAAATTATACAAAGTCATTTAAAAATGCTGATCAAAAGTCACATTCCTTTGATCAGTATTTTTAATCAAAATCTTACTTGTACAAAATGTATACAATAATTAATTTGTACTTTGATAAATTAAGATAATGAATTTATATTTTGTATTCACGAATTCCGATGTAATTGTTTTGTCAATTTAGAATCATGTATTAAATTTAAAAATAAATGAAAACCGAACAATGGAAATGAGAAACGTAGAACTCTTATCAAGAAAGGCAAATGCTATTGTATAGTCAAAAATTAGATATTGCTGGAGGCCGGAAAATCAAAGGAGGCGGAGTCATGAACTAAAACTAGGCAGAAAGGTCAACCGTAGCCATCTTAGATATGATATAGACACTCTAACTTTTGACTTGGCTGTGCTTAGATCGTCTCAAGCTACAGCAAAGTAGTTGTTCCAGAGAAATCACTTCAACCGTTATTAAGAAGTTGCCCGGTAAACTGCAATAATGATGGGCTAAGTCCAAGAAGCTGATCCCTGTTCTGCCAATTTAAATCTTTCGTACCGCTGATCTGTAATGTTTTCCGTGCTTCCAGTCTTCCAAATTCCAACATTTAAATTAACCATGCCGTTCTAAGAAATTCAAAATGCGCGCCTACGTTCTTCATACATATCACCGCAAGAAGAAAAGCCGGACGAAGAAAGAATGGTAACTTTTGTTACATGAACTTTTTAACTTTCCTCTCAGTAATAATTTTAAATTTAATCTGTTAACCTAATTAATTGCATGTAAATTTCTTGTTTTCCATTTGAAAATGTTACACAAAAACCTGTCAGTAAATTTCTTCTCTAATATTTCTGTGCTCTAGTCTTTAGATGATAATTATTAATATTTGTGCCTACTAATAATCCATTTGTGAATACATTTATATTTTTACTATTACTTATTTTACAAACAAAACGATGCCAATAATAATATTTCTCAACTCTAATTAAAGTCAGTAAAGTTTATCTCATAATATTTATTATATTCATTTTAAAAGTAATTTTCTTTTATCGAACTAAAAATTGTTTCATTTATGTTGAGTTGAGAAATATTCAAGTATTTTTATTGTTTCTTTTACTTTGTCATGATATTTTAATCTACACTCCAAATCTCAAATACTTAAAATAGTCTAAAATTTTATTATATTTTTTTATATATTATTACGGAGTAATAATAATAAGTGAATATTTTATTGCTATTATTACCTTCCGAACAATCTGGGGAGTTATGGGTTTCAGAGTGAAATTAATTAATTGTTACTTTTGCGATCGTTTGATTTCGCCATGTTATTATTGAATAGTTATATCAGGCTGTTGCGTAGAACATGTTACGGATAGATAAAATGGTTTATATAATTTCGTTTTAAAATCCACTTCCGATCACTCTTCCTCGATGTTACGGTGGCAATGCCTTTACCTTCGCCTAAGTTGGCGTCTCGTTTTACTACCATATGGAGAGAAAGAAATTCTTCTCCAGGTAATCTCTTGGATCACCGGGGTTCGAAAATGATCCCGGCTGGTTGTAGTGTCTCGGATCTACTTGGGGGCATTAAGACTTGTCAAAGTACAAGCCGCCCGGTATTCCGTCCATGCACCGCAAGTTATTATTGTAGTGTACCTTAATCCTTGCAACCATCAGTACATCAGTATTATATATTATATTTTTATATAAAACCGCCTCCCATTTATCCGTATACGCAATGGTTTGAATCTATTAAATAAAACAACTTAATATAAGCTAGTAGTTAAATATTTTAAGTGCTCCAATTACTCTGATTCTCATATCAACCTGTACAACCATTTAAACACATAAATATTGGCATGAGTTTGTTAATCAGTACAAACCGATTATTGATGACTAGCAGCAATTTATTATAAAATACATATGAGAGTTTTACCGTACCTGTAAATAATATTATTCAATGCTTTCAATAATTTATTAAAAATTTATCTAACCTAATTTTGTCTCTCTTGCATTATTACTCTCGACATCTAGTCAATCACCTGCTGTCTGTATCGACAACTTAAATATATACATTAAATTATTAGCCGTACCAATATCCCGACTATAAGGTATCTATGAAATAGCTGATTGTAGGTAATTTAGTCTGTGTTTTTCGATGAGCTAGTAAAGGGAAAACCCCGTACCGTTGTAATATTGTCATCGGTGGGTCATGCCAGGGTTTTGGGTTTGAATTTAGTTTGCATTTTGGAATTTATTCCTAGACGTGGACTGGGTTTGAATTCGGATTACTGTGTGTGATTAAGCATGGTGATTTTTTTACCGGTACAATATATATATATATATATATCATTACATATTGCCTTATTTTTATTTATTTATTAAACAACCTCCAAATCAATACACATCTTTTCAAATAATATGAATACAAGGGAGTTATGTACTTGGGGTAATATGCCAATTATGCAGCCCAACTTACAGCCTATAGAACAGTTCTGTTCATATTAGTCCTTAGCAGGTATAGATGGCATTGCACACTGTGCTTACATCACTATGGAAATAGTGCATATTTTATAGATCACTATCGTAGGATGTGAGGCTGTATGGAATTCATCTGGCCATACATGTTTTATGTGTATTTGAAGTAATGATCTTCCATCTTACCTGACACACTATTACATACTAATAATTGTAAGCCCATTGCTGCATTTCACTACACATCTTGGAAGGTGAAAACAATTGCAAAAGGGTAGATCTCAGAACCATTTCACATAAGTCACACAAAAAGGCATATTTGCAGGAGAACAACTACAAGAGGAATAGAATGACTGTCATTATACATTGTTTTGGAAATCATAATCTTGGTTTTCTCAGACTAGTGCATGTATTGGCCAATCCTTCAAATTGGCAAAACCATCATACCTTTCCCCTGCACATTTCAACACTATGCACTCAAATCTTGGTTTGCTCAGATTAGTGCATGTATTGTTCGATCCAAAAGATTGGCAAAACTGTTGGATTCCTCCCCTGCATGCCAGCACTATGTATTTAAATGTATAATAATTTAAAAATGCAATTTAGAAAATAATGTTGATTGTAAATTTTTTAAAAATACTTTGATAAATTGTTGGAGAACAGAAAGTGATAAATTATCAGCCTGGTAACATTATATTTCATTATTTTTGCAAGCAACAACATCATCAAGTGGCCACATTACCCAAAGTACACACCTACTGAATAAAAATACAATAAAATACAAATGACTTCCAAAATGCATTTTATAGTAAACCATCATTCATCAATTGACCCAGGTTGCTATCTGTCATGTATAACATTATTATATGTACAGAATTTATCAATAATAAATTATTATATTTTGATCTAAAAGTTCACACTTACTCCATCCACAAGTTTGACACTAACCACTCCATATAAACATATTGATAATTATCATAAATCATTTGCTGAACTAGAGAAATCTCTAGCCCAGATATAAGCTTTAAACTTTAGTTAATAATTAATATTTTTTTAATTAAGCACCCACCCATAGTGTTATTCACATTTTTATAAATGTATTAAACAACCTACACACCATCACACCTTCTTTACAAATCATATGAATAAAGTTACAATAAAAGACAAATGTCCCAAGGTGCACTTCAAACAAAATTGGCACTCATCAGTTGGCCCAGGACACCATCTCTTATATATTTTTTTAATATATAAACAGTATCAATAATTATTTGGTACACATTGAAATACAAGTGTACTCCATCCACAACTTTGAAACTAAACACTCCAAATAAATACAGTTATGATTTATCACAAATCATTTACTGAACTAGAGATTGTCTCTAGTCCAGATATAAGCTTTAAATCTCAGTTAAAAAATTAATATATTTGTTTTTATACATTGTACAGGCTTAAACCTGCATTTATATATGTATACGACCCATTATTCTCAGTGCCATCTTATATTGCTAATCCACCTGATCACACACTAGTTGAAAACATAAATACCATAAATATATGTATTTCGTGCTATCACCAATATTCGTATTTCGTGTTAAACCAGCACTCAACTGATGAGTGCTGTTTTAGCATGAAATACTTATATTGGTGATTATTTATCTTTTCAACATGTGTGTGATCATGTGGGTCAGCAATATAAGATGACACTGAGAGTAGTGGGTCGTGTGAAAATCTGAGTTCGAATCCTGCACATATTGTTTTTTTAATTCAACACACACCCATAGACTTACTCGTATTTCTTTGTTCCATATGTAATATCATTATTGATGATATTATACATGGAACAGGTAAAATGTGAACAACTTCATGTGCTTACGCATTCAATTAAAAAAAATACATATATTAATTTTCAACTGAGATTTAAAGTTTACATTTGGAATAGAGACAATCTCTACTTTAGTAATTTATTAGTGAAAAGTATTACTATATTTATCTGGAGTAATTAATATCAAGATTGTGGGTAAAGTAAGTTTGGCACTATTAGCTTTAAATTATAGCAAAATTGAGGACCAACATATTTAAAACATCTAACTTCCACCCCTATCGCAATATTTGTAAGTTAACTATTTTTAAAGTTAATGTTGAAAAATTCAAAATTCGGAATAAATTAAACAACACCATCAGCGCTCGAAAAGGAAAATAAAAAAACTTATTTGCATATTAGTTAATAAAAGTAAATTTCAACCTAAATGACAAGGTTTTTATTTACTTATTTTTTTTCCGGACGTTTATTAATAAAAGGAATTTACAACATTTTTAGGTTATTTATTTCCAACTAAAAAATTAAGCTAAAAGAAAAATAATGCAACGGTATATTTTCTGCACAATTATTTTTTATAAAAACTTTACAAAGATAATAATCATCTGTGAACATACAAGTTTCATATAATCATAAAATTATCGCAAAGAAGAGCTTTACCTTATATACAAAGCTAATAATTTATTTTGTATAAAAAATGGAAACTAATTTAAACATTTCACATAATATAAAAGTTTGTATTGTTTTTCTAAATTTCATTAATAAATGATGTTTTTGTCTTTGTTTTGTTTACTTTCGTTTCATTTATCATGGAAACTATTAATAAAATTTTAATATTATACTCGTGTGATACAAAAAAAGTGTATTATATGAAACCAACACTTCAATATTATTGAAAAATGGTAATAGCGGCTGATATATACGTAGCTGTCAAAACAATTTACATTTAAAAAAAAAGCTAAGTAAATCTAAAATTTAACAGATACAATAACAACAACAATAACAACAACAACACTTAACATTCACGCTAAACCATTTCAAAGTCAACATCAACTTAATTACAAAAAGAATAGAACCACTAATTGCTATAATTCGTTTATTATAAAGCAATTTTATGTTATAGTATTAAAATGCAAGTAAACTTTAGCAAGATGTCTATTTTAAAAATATAATTTTGGTAGATATTATAGGACCATTTTTGGCACTATCAAGCAATATGGAACCACTACTAACATAAGCAAGCAATAAACAATCATAAAAAATCCGTCGAAAGTGTTTATAAAGTATATTGAATATTTTATCCAGGGCAAAAAAGAAATCCAATTTCATTAAAAAAAATTAAAAAATCATATTTCATCGAAAGTTTAAAAAAGCCTATAATGGCAGAATATCAGATTACCTAAAGTACAATATCATAACATGTTGAAATAATTATGTGAAAACTAAATTATATTGCTCATTTTTGAATAATAAATGGATGCAATATTACTTGTAATTATCAAATATTAAAACTAAAACAAATTAGATATTTTATCCGAAATACTTATAAATTGTTACAAATTTTTACTAAATTTACAGAAAAATTATTGTGTCAGAATTCAAAATTTCAAATGTCTTTCAAAATTAGAAAGAGTTACTTAAAAAATATTTATTTTATGATTCACTGTTTGAATGATGAATATAAATAATGTTACATGAAATATAAAAATCAAACCAATTACAGAAAATTTATCAAAAGTTCCTACAAGTTGTTTTATCAATAGTACTTATAAACTGTTACCGATTTCAAATTTCAATGAAACTTTAAAAAAGCATGATGGTAGAATAAAAGTTTTCAAATTTTGTCTGCAGTTAAAAAAAATTATGTAAAAAATGTATTTTTTTCTTAAGAAAGTGTAAAAATACAGATTCCTACAATTAGTAAATATTAATATGGAACTTATATTTTATTATTATTTTTTCCTCATATGTCATAGCATCGGCCAGAACACAAACCCACACCCATCTGCAACTAACTACTTGCTACAAGGCGGGTGCAATGACCTCTTGGCTAACAATGCTTGACTATATTTTATTAGTATTGAAAGACGTTATTTTATTTAAGAATGAGAAAAATATGGTATTAGAAGCAAAAAATTAAAACAATTTTCTGAAAGTATATATAGTATTAAAATAAATATGTGAATAATAGAAATAAAATACAGAATCTTAATGGAAAAAATTACATGAGAATATTAAAATATTATTTGAAACCAGGGAAAGTTATGTCTTATTTCTCATCATAGCTTCGAACAAAGAAGAGAAAAAAATTCTAATTTTAATCTCAAAAAATGGAATTCGAAATAAATAAATAAATATATTTGGCAAATATTAAACTCATGACTTTAAATCAATTAAAAAAAACAAGTAAAAAATGAAGTGGGAGAAAAATAGCATAAATTATTAAAGTGTGATTTTGCAAACAATTAATAAAAATTTAACCTTCTAATAGATTTATTTTAATATGTCTATTGATTCACCCTGCCAGTCCCCTTTTTATGTACTTACATGTACATATTTATGTGTATTCATATATATATATATATATATATATATATATATATATATACACATAAAGATACATAGAAAGATAAACATATATACATATATATATATATATATATATATATGTTTATCTTTCTATGTTTATCTGTTTATATATTGTACTGCTAATGAATAGCTCTCCACATAAAATTGTTGTTCACAATTATTAAAATAAAATTGTATATTTAAATAATGAAAAGATTTTGAAATTAAAATATCACATTTGAAAAAAAGAAGAAATCTATAAAAGTTTAAAGAATTTTTTTATTAAAAACAAAATACAGTTTGCTAAGAGTCAATTCATAAAGTTTTATGAGTTAAAGAGTAATTAGAGGGGGGAGAAAATTTAACTTGGCAAAAACTAAACTTTAGAATAAATTAAGAAAGTGTATTTAGAAAGTTAGTTTTATTAAAAAAAAAGCATAGTTGGCCTGAGGAAGAAATGTAACTGGGAAAATTTAAAATATTAAAGAAAGAAAAATGAAATCTTAAAAACTGAAAAGAAAAATCTCTCTTTTCATTTATTTAAAATAAAATAAATATATTTGTGCATAAATAAAGATTGTATTTAAATATAAAAATAATAAAATGTGTGTGTGTTGACAAATTAAAATATAAAAGGTAAATATTAAAACAAGTGAAAGCATGTAATTAAATTTCTAGAACTCAAAGATTGCATATATGGATAAGTTATATAAAAATGGGATTAGCAATGGTTACTAATTAAAAGTCATAAACAACAGGATTAATTAAAAGGCATCTTAACAAGAATTTAATCAAATCAGTGGACGAATTTAAAAACTAATTAAGAAAATAACAACAAGGTCATCATATAAATAGAGCTGAAAATTTTGTCAGTCAATCATTTATGTATCTTAAGTCAATCACCTATTAGACTTTTTTCTTATGAATATGATGCAGTTCTAAGCAGTTCAGAGCATGTGATGAACTCCAACCTCCATCTGCAAGAACATCTGCAGTCTGCCCATCTAAGAAATATGAAGCCACCAGGAAGATCTAACTGCCTAAATGGAAATAGCCCAGGACCACAACAGAAGCCTAAAAGCCAACTGGTTGGTAAAACACACATGGAGCAGCAAAGAGCAAGAATCCACAACATTCAAACCCTTATAGGTAATAACATTATCTTATTACAATTCCTGATATTAATTAAAGTAGCCATTGTAATCTTTGAGAATTCCCAGCATCAGTATCATAAATGAACCCAATAGACAGCATAAAATGAACTGTTTATGTACATGTTTAATGTGATAAACAGATATTGATAGAACTTCCCTAAACTTACAAATAGCTTAAGATAAAATATATGTGTGTGTTCTGATGCTTTGTATTTATTTATGCTTTATGTTTATATTACATTACTATTGTCGATTTTATTATAATGTGTGTGCCAGGGATATTATAAAATCAATCTTTATATTAATTAAAAAATTTATAAAATTAGTTTACAAATTATATTAAACCTTTTATTTAAAATAAGGTATTAGTATTTGTCAGTCAATTTTTTAATTATACTACTAAAAAAATAATTTAGCAGAGAAGTTAAAGCAGCAATTTATTATATTATTTTTTGATGGAGCTAGTTGGGATTTCTTAGGCACTGAATTAGTTTGCCATCATTCAGAGTATGTTAGTTGCTTATTGTAATTAACTGGTGCCTGAAATTTACTTCAAAACAAAAAAGTGCTCTGAATGACAGGTGTGGAATACAGCAGTCAAGAAGCTTTGTGGCCTGCAAATGTGGTTGCAGTTATATAGTGTTGGCCTGGTCATAGGTATCCTCTGGGTATTATGCTTCTCTGCTTATGGGACCAGTGTGAAGCAAGATTTAAATTGTAGTTAGAGTGGATCGAATTTATAATAAATAACTGTATCACATTTTTCTATATATAACTAAGTCTTACAATTTTGCTTTTCACAATTTCTATTTTTATTAAAGAATGAATTTTATGCTAGATTTGTTTTCTTATTCGATCTATTACCCCATCCTCTTCAGATTAGCTTTAGGCACTATTTCGCTTATTATTTCTAAATAATACATGAGCAATTTAAAAGTATTGCAGTTTGTAATTTTAATTGACTATTTATTAGTCTGCATTACAGTGACATATTTACTTCATGTTTAAAGAGATTTATTTAAACTTCAATGTATCAATATTTCATACTCAAGTAGTCAAGTTGCAAGCTTTAAATGTCCATATATATTCAATGGACCATTAGTAAGAATGGATTCCATTCTTGCTATTAAAAGGTGTGAAGGTTGCCTTGACAGCAGTGAGAAATATTGATTACTATATTTTACTGTGAATGTTTAGGTAGTTACTGGTTGGAACTTAATTATATATATATATTAACCCTCTCTTATAACCTCCATCTTCTTCACTTATTTATTTTATTATATTTATAATTGCTCAGGCACCAATTCTATGCAAAATAGAATAAAATTTATAATTATAAATTATATTTAAACTTATTTAAAAGTTTTCATATTGCAACCACTCCATGGCCTAGCTCAGTTGAGATTATAGGATATGGTCTTTATATATATGAGGCCAACAAGGATGATATAAATGTCTATAAACAATAATACTATAAGGTTAATTTAAATATGTTCAGAGCATCTATTCAATAACAAAACTATTGCACAATCATCAATTATCATATTTAATATAGGATAGATAATGATTAGGACCGGGTACCTTTATGTCCATATCACTATATATTCCAAGCAAAGTAAAATGTATTATTGGCATTGTAATACTGAGATTTATTACCACCAGAAAAATTAAATAAAACTTGAATTATATTGACAAACTTAAATCTTCTATAACTATGTTATATTAACCAAATGTGTGTGTGTGTGTGGAAAGGAATGATCAAACGTAAATAGTCAGGCAATTCATTTGGACTTTTAATTCATTAAAATATTTATTTAAAAACAATTAAAAATAAAACACAAAAGAAATAATTATAATAAAAAAAAATATTATTTATGGACCTTGATAACCAGTTACATCTCTTCTAAGGTAATATCAAAATTGACTACTATTTAATATGTTAGTCATATATATAGATCTTCAAATATGTGCATTTGATTATATTGTAAACACAATGTATTCATGAAATATACTTTATTAGATTATTTATAAACTTGTATGATACCACAAATCAATCATTTTTACATATTATAAAAAATTTTATAACACTTATCTGTTACAATCGGTGTAAGTCATCTAATAGTAACTATACAAAATAAATAAAGGCAGGGAAAAATAATAACCAAACACTTATACCTATATGCTTAAGAGTTAACGAATATCTCTAAACTCAATCTACATAATCTAACTGCCCCTTGACTATTTCTACCTTCAATTCATATTCAATATACTTCCTATATACCAAACTTATAACAGATAAGGTTTTAATTCTTTATTTTCTTTAAATATACCTCATTAACTAAATTGCATAATAAATACGACATCTGTAAAATAATAATCTATACCATCACGCACACATCCAAATATCTAAAATCACTTATTATATACTTTCTAAATCATACAAAATAATAAATTATCATACTCTAATGATAATGAAATTACATTGTTTTGTTTTGTTTTCTTTTTTTAAGAAAAAAAAAAATTTTTTTGCTATACATCTATCATAAGTAATAACGAAAAATACCTGTCAATATCTTATCATTACATGTTAAGTTTTTTTTTTAAAAAAAAAAAAATTGACAGTTGAAAGAAATATACATATCAGTATAAAAAAAACAACAGTAAATTATAACATAAAAAAAAATGTCTGTCCATTGTTAAAGCATAATTTATTAAGAATGACAAGAGTTTTTTTTTTATCCTAGAATTCCGTGACGGGCGTTAAAAATGATATTTGCAACCATTGACATTATTTCACTATATATACATGAATAGCTAAGTTATACAGCAGAAAATTATCCTCGTGGTATAAAATTAAGTAGATAATTTTTTTTATTTTAAATTTTAATTTGCAGAAGATTGATAGAAGATGATTAAAATTTAATATTAAGCATTTGGTTTTAGCGTCTAATGAAAAAATTTGTGCTAACTTTATTTTACACAATTTGGCCATTTTAATATTACTTACTTTTGGCAATATCTTAAAATAAATTATAATTACTTATCTTAAGTGACATCAAGGTATTTTTGAAAGGTAGCAAACTTGAACCATGGTTGAATAGAAGTTTGGAGCTGATTTTTCCTCTGGGTCTATCTCTTTATGGTTTTATTACTCCAGTAGTATAATAGAAATTTTCCATAAACATATTATTAGAATCCTTGCGATGTCTTTTTTAATATTTGTAATACTTTTAGAGAGTTATTGATTCTTTTAAGTTTTTTTTTTACATTTTCTTCCTTAGAGCTTTTTTTTTAACTTTCAAGTTTTAAACTCCATGTCTTTCTCCCTTCACGCCCTCTGTGTTTCTATGACAATCAACTTTGGAAGCTTGCCAGAAATATTATTTATAAAAATTTTAACACTACAATGTTTGAATATAATAAACATAGCAATAAAAAAAATATTAAATACTAATTATTAATTTTAGAAATGTTATTTACTATTACAAATAATCTCTATCATTTTTAAAACATAAGATTCTAAGACAATATATAATCAGTAACTTATAAATAAAAATATAAAAAAGAAAATTCTAATTAATAATGTATTTATGCATCTGCCTATTATGACATGTAAATCCTCTACTATACACAAATGTCTACCACTAAACATATAGTCCAAAACTCCACCAATCAATATACCCATTTAAAATTTTAATTTTGTTAAAATCCTAATTTTAACTAGCAAATTACATCACAATTTAAGTTTAGTTTTCCTAAAAACTCAATTTTAAATATTAGATTATATCACAATTCATTTTTCTCAACTAATTACCTTTAGCCATTGTTAGCACAAATGTGACCTTCCCACATTTCTTTCTGGTGCCAACCTGGAAGGTTACTATATATATATATATATATATATATATATAGTAACGATATATAAATATGTCGTTACATTAATTTAAAATAAAAACTTAAAAGTTCGCAAATAGAAGTAAATAACTAAATGCTAAAATTAAAAGGTTTGTTAAACGTATATACATTCGCACAGATGCCAAACTTTAAAAATATATATTTTTAAAAAAAAAAAAACAAATAAGTATTTGAACGTACTTTTTTTATAAAAAAGTACAAGATTTAAAAATAAAAACAGGTATTAATTAATGTAATCTGTAAATGGAAATGATTGTTTATAAATTGTTTGAAAAGCAAGCTAGCTTTGGGCTCTTGTATAATTAAAATGATCTGATGAAAGATAGATAAGAAAATAAAAAGAAATTAGCTTGACCAATGGAAGCACCAAGCCTCAGCCTGGACCCGAACGAAAATTTGGATTAGTGACGTCTTTGTTCATTCAATCTGGAGATTTACTATAAAAAGAGAAATATTGAGTTCCAGACAGTTTTTTTGGACTTGATTTGATGAGAACGGTAGGACGCACTTGCCGTTCTCTCTCATTTTTTTTCTTTGTTTTAAAAAAAATATATAAAATGAAAAGACTGTGATACAAGAATGGAACCAGATAATGCTACCTCCAGAACATTATCTTCCAATGGAGACGTCGCGGGAATTAAAAACAGGAACCTGGACTCTTCTACTGTAAGCTATATTGACATGAACTCTTAATTTAAAAATAACTAAGAACTTTCGTTCAAGCTTATAAACTTCTGTCTGACTTTTAAGTTTAAAATCAATTAATAATGTTTAATTTTATATGTTTTCCAATTGATAAAAATCATTTCCATTTTTTTTCTCTCTTATGGTATAAATTATTTGTTGTTTAAATTTTAAATGATGAAATTTAGGTTGGGTATAGACATTGCATAGATTCGTTAGCAGTTGATGATGTTGTGGTTTTCACATTCGATTAGAATATATGTCAACGATATCACTGCAAGCATCTTACGATGAATGCTAATGGGATTTGGATATTCCCTATGCAAGTGACGTTTATCGAGGACTTTGTATTTTGATCGGTTGTGTTGAATTTGGAATGTTTTTGACCATGGAATCTGTTCAGCTGATCTGTACTCAACATTTTAAAACAAATTTTATAAAATGCATCTGTGCGAACGTATTTAAATGTTAATTTAAGTCGGGCGTGAATGGCTATATAGTTTTGTAAAGTTATATTAAGGGAGAGTAATCTTAGGTTATTCGTTTCGTAGTTGAATTGGCTCAATGGATTGGATATATTTGTGTAATTAGTAGATGTAGTATGAGATCCACTTCAGGCAGGATTGCATATATATGCCACACACCTTCTGTTTGCCTATGGATGGGTTTGTAAGTCGGCAGAAGACCGCAGTCCATTCCTATGGAGTTTTTTGTTTATTGTTCTACTTGCCAACAGATGTCACATTCCTGTTGGTGGAGAGTCCATATCTTCTCTAATCTACTTACTGATCAGATGTACTTTCCTGACAATATAGTATTTTGTGTTGTCATATCATGCTACATTGAATACATGAATGTATCAGATGGATTGGCGCCAGTTTGGTTGCGAAATTTGTTGCCTAAGGTTAAATCAGGGAAGAATATTTTCTTTTCAAATGCAGATCTATGCAGTCTATTCATACTTGACTATCTAAATAAAATATTAAACTCATTGAAACTTAGTTAAATGTACAATTAAAAGTTAATATAAAAATCTAAAATGTTAAACTTATTCCTCAAAATTTAAATGTTATTTTATATGTGCTTAAATAAATATTTTTATGTGTTAATTTCTGGCAGTGGCTTTTATTTATTGATATTTAAGATATAAATTAAGATATAGATTTTTATGTCTACGTCTCCGCTGAGCTAGTGACTTGGGCTAACGATCGGAATATTTAAATAAAGTGGAGCCTTAACAGCGCGTATCTGCCTACTTTATAAATTTTTCTAGGTTTAAATGCCTAGATGGCGCCCTGGTAGTTGCAGATATCGTTTTGCGGTTAGATTCGATCTTCACTTACATTTCGATCATTATAATTTTATTCTCTTATCTAATTTACTCTGACTTTTTAATTAGACAGCTTTTGGATAATTAAAATATTCCGATCATTAGCTCAAGTCACTAGCTCAGCGGAGATGCAGAGATAAAAATCTATATCTTAATTTATATCTTAAATATCAATAAATAAAAGCCACTGCCAGAAATTAACACATAAAAATATTTATTTACGAACATATAAAATAACATTTAAATTTTGAGGAATAAGTTTAACATTTTAGATTTTTATATTAACTTTTAATTTTACATTTAACTAAGTTTCAATGAGTTTAATATTTTATTTAGATAGTCAAGTATGAATAGACTGCATAGATCTGCATTTGAAAAGAAAATATTCTTCCCTGATTTAACCTTAGGCAACAAATTTCGCAACCAAACTGGCGCCAATCCATCTGATACATTCATGTATTCAATGTAGCATGATACGACAACACAAAATACTATATTGTCAGGAAAGTATATCTGATCAGTAAGTAGATTAGAGAAGACATGGACTCTCCACCAACAGGAATGTGACATCTGTTGGCGAGTAGAACAATAAACAAAAAACTCCATAGGAATGGACTGCGGTCTTCTGCCGACTTACAAACCCATCCATAGGCAAACAGAAGGTGTGTGGCGTATATATGCAATCCTGCCCGAAGTGAATCTCATACTACATCTACTAATTACACAAATATATCCAATCCATTGAGCCAATTCAACTACGAAACGAATAACCTAAGATTACCCTCCCTTAATATAACTTTACAAAACTATATAGCCATTCACACCCGACTTAAATTTAACATTTAAATATGTTCGCACAGATGCATTTTATAAAATTTGTTTTAAAATGTTGAGTACAGATCAGCTGCACAGATTCCACGGTCAAAAACATTCCAAATTCAACTCAATCGATCAAAATACAAAGTCCTCGATAAACGTCACTTGCATAGGGAATATACAAATCCCATTAGCATTCATTGTAAGATGCTTGCAGTGATATCGTTGACATATATTCTAATTGAATGTGAAAACCACAACATCATCAACTGCTAACGAATCTATGCAACGTCTATACCCAACCTAAATTTCATCATTTAAAATTTAAACAACAAATAATTTATACCATAAGAGAGAAAAAAAAATGGAAATGATTTTTATCAATCGGAAAACATATTAAATTAAACATTATTAATTGATTTTAAAATTAAAAGTCAGACAGAAGTTCATAAGCTTGAACGAAAGTTCTTAGTTATTTTTAAATTAAGAGTTCATGTCAATATAGCTTACAGTAGAAGAGTCCAGGTTCCTGTTTTTAATTCCCGCGACGTCTCCATTGGAAGATAATGTTCTGGAGGTAGCATTAGCTGGTTCCATTCTTGTATCACAGTCTTTTCATTTTATATTTTTTTTAAAACAAACAAAAAAAATGAGAGAGAACGGCAAGTGCGTCCTACCGTTCTCATCAAATCAAGTCCGAAAAAACTGTCTGGAACTCAATATTTCTCTTTTTATAGTAAATCTCCAGATTGAATGAACAAAGACATCACTAATCCAAATTTTCGTTCGGGTCCGGGCTGAGGCTTGGTGCTTCCATTGGTCAAGCTAATTTCTTTTTATTTTCTTATCTATCTTTCATCAGATCATTTTAATTATACAAGAGCCTGAAGCTAGCTTGCTTTTCAAACAATTTATAAACAATCATTTCCATTTACAGATTACATTAATTAATACCTGTTTTTATTTTTAAATCTTGTACTTTTTTATAAAAAAAGTACGTTCAAAAACTTATTTGTTTTTTTTTAAATATATATTTTTAAAGTTTGGCATCTGTGCGAATGTATATACGTTTAACAAACCTTTTAATTTTAGCGTTTAGTTTTTTACTTTTATTTGCGAACTTTTAAGTTTTTATTTTAAATTAATGTAACGACATATTTATATATCGTTACAATATATATATATGTTGGTGAGCAGCCCATCCATGTTCGTATACTATACGAATAATCACATAGTAATAACAGCTGCAATGACAAGAACGCCAGTGTGGTGAGTTTATTGGCTTTTTACCTCTGAGTTTAAGAATATTTTTCAATATATACAATCATGACTGACAAAAATAAATCATGGCCCTTATTCCCAGGAGGCTGTAAAGTCACCAACCAAGGCAGCAGTTGGTGGCCAAAGGCAGAGGGTGCTAAGAATCCCCTGATTGCAGACTCAGGCTGCCATTTGATGAAGATTTTTTATTTAGGTACTTACAACTGCAGATCACTTTCAAGTGAAGGAAGATTACAAGAGTTAGAAGAAGAACTCTCTTATATTAAATGGGACATTATTGGACTTTGTGAAGTTAGAAGAAAAGGTGAAGAAACAATTGATTTAAAAAGTGGACATATACTCTACTATAAAGGCACAAATATTGGAAATACAAGTGGGGTAGGATTTATTATAAATAAAAAATGGAAGAATAACATTGTGGAGATTGATGGTGTATCAGAAAAAGTGGCAAGATTAGTTATACAACTTAATAGCAGATACCAAATGCAGATAATTCAGATTTATGCCCCAACATGTTCTCATAGTGATGAAGTAGTAGAAGATTTTTATATAGATGTACAAAAGGTTTTTGATCAGAGTAAACAACATTTTTAAATTGTTATGGGAGACTTTAATGCTAGAATTGGTAAACAAATGAAAGATGAAAATGCTGTAGGTAATTTTGGTTATGGTAATAGAAATGAGAGAGGACATAGACTTGTGGAGTTTGCAGGAAAAAAAAACTTTATATTATGAATTCTTTTTTTGAGAAAAATGTTAAAAGGAAATGGACGTGGAAGCATCCAAATGAAGGTACGGCAGAATTGGATTATATTTTGACTAACCGAAAATACATATTTCCAGATTGTAATGTTCTTAATAAATTTAACACAGGAAGTGATCATCGATTAGTAAGATGTAAGATACATGTTAATGCCAAACTAGAGAGACAAAAGTTATTAAGAAAAACAATATTCACCATTGATATTTCTAATCTTCAGAAACATTCTAATGAATTTAAATTATAACTTACAAATCGGTTTCAGGTATTAATAGATTTTGAACATGATTCAGATTTGAACGAAATTAATATGAAAATAACTGATACACTTTTAAAAACTGCAACAAATATAACTGGTAGAAAAAAGCAACAATTGACCAATAAAATTTCTACTGAGACTAGAGAATTTATGAAGAAAAAAAGGAATATGAGGATATACAACAATGATGCATTAAAAAAGATTGAATATCTCGAATTTTGTAAAATGGTACGGAAAAGAGTTGAAAATGATATAAGAAAGTATAATTGTGAACTAGCAAGGAAAGCTATAGAAGAGAATAAAAGTCTAAAGAGTGTAAAACAACATTTTGGTTTTGGTAGGAAATTTATATCTGCAATAAGAAAAAAAGATGGCATTGTTACTAAAAAGAGAGATGACATCATAAAATGTGTAGAAGACTTCTATCAAGAATTATATAGTAATAAAGTACAAGTGCCTCCTATACATATTATATCTTCCAAATTGCCCAGAATTTTGAATGAGGAAGTGAGACATGCAATTAAATTTATGAAGAAAGGGAAGGCTCCAGGTAATGATGGAATTGTAATTGATATATTAAAAGAGGCAGGTGAAGAAATAGAATAATTTTTAGCAAAGTTATATACCAAATGTCTAAATGATAAAGATGTACCAGATGATTGGAAAAATGCTGTATTAACATTAATATTTAAAAAAGGTAATAAAGAAGATATTAAAAATTACAGACTTATCAGTCTTTTATCAGTTTTATACAAAATGTTTACTAAGATAATTACAACTCGTCAACAGAAAACACTGGATTTCCACCAACCAAGAGAACAAGCTGGATTTAAAAGTGGTTTTAGTACAGTAGATCATATCCAGGTATTGAGAGAAATTATATAAAGGACAAATGAATATGAGTTGTCATTATGCTTAGGATTTGTAGACTATGAAAAGGCATTTGATTCTATAAACATTTCTTCAGTGATTAAAGCATTGGATCATCTAAGTGTAGATCCAGGATATTGTCATATTTTGAAGAATATTTATAAAAATGCAACAGCAACAATTAGATTACATAATGATAGTAGGAAAATCAACATTGAAAAGGGTGTATGACAGGGTGACTCCATATCTCCAAAACTTTTTACAGTAGTGCTGCAAGAAGTATTTTGTGTATTAAAATGGGAAGCTAAAGGAGTGAAAGTAAATGGAGATTATTTAAGTCATTTAGATTTTGCAGGTGATGTAGTTGTTTTGCAACTTATGCTTCAGAGCTGCAGGAAATGTTGCAGGAGTTATCAGATGAAAGTAGGACTAAAGATAAATGTTAAAAAGACTAAAGTAATGTTTAATCAATTTGCTCAAAATATGAAAGTAAAGATTGATTATGATGAATTAGAAGAAGTTAAAAGTTACAAATACCTTGGTCAGATTATTAATACAAATGGAAACATAATGGAGGAAATTAATCATAGAATTAAACTTGGTTGGAGTGCTTTTGGTAGAAATAACTTCATACTAAAAAGAAATATGCCTATGTGTTTGAAAAGGAAGGTTTTCTTAATAAAGGTGTTTTACCAGTTTCTACTTATGGATTTGAGACTTGGACATTTAATAGAAGAGCAATATAGAGGCTTCATACCAATCAAAGGAGCATGGAGAGATGCATGTTAGGAGTAACAAGAAGGAATCTAAAACACAATATATGGATAAAAAACAAACAGGTGTTACTGACATCATTGAAAAAATTAAAAGATTGAAGTGGAGTTGGACTTGACATATTGCTAGAAAAGATGATAATAGATGCACAATTGAAATTTTAAACTGGTGTTTGTGTTAACAAAGTTTCAAAATTACTTTAAAAAATTACACTATAGAATTGATTATATTTATTTATCTATCACAAGAGGAAATATTAAATCAGTCATTATAAAATGTTTAAATAGTTTTATAAAATGGATGTAGTTAATAAAAATTAAATATTTTATTTTAAAGAAAATAGATAAATTAAAAATAAAGGATGGAATAAATTGACAAATATTGTTTTCTAAAAGTCATTTTAAAATGTTTAGTTATTTTTAATAAAGATTTAAGATTAATATTTTCAGTAATATTTTAAATAAAAATGAGTCATATTTTATTTTTAAATTTAATTGTGTGATACTGAAGTAATTTGCAAATTAAGTATCAGGTGAAAAGTGTAATCCACCAATAAAACGATGTAATTTTTAGGGTATAAATACTATTGCACAGGTAGTTTAGGGTGTGTTTGTAAGTAGTAGGATAAATTTCTAAAAACTTTGTTTTTTTTTAAAAAATTGTTTTATTAATAAATTTAGTGTTTTAATAGCTCTCTTACAATTATTTTGCAACTGATAAGGATACCAATTTTAAGTATTTAAAGAGAGTATATTATAAATAAATTATAATAAGTTTTATCTAAAGGATGCATTGTTAAAAGCTAAATTCCCTTACCAGAATTTTTGTCAAAGCTTAATTCAATTTCACATTAAGATATGGAAATACCAATGAGTAATACTTACCAAGTTAAAAGGATTTTAAAAGTAAAATTTATAATTATTAATATGGTATTCATAGTTTTAGCAAGAACTCTTTTATTAAGTAAAGATGTATATTGGACATTATGCAGAGAGCTTAACAGGAAAGCTACTCAGAAATTAAAAATAATAATGCATTTTCTAGTACTGAGATAGTTGTATCAGTAACTGATAGAAAAAAATATACGACAAAGCTCTTAATAAATTTTATGAGGAAAGTAAAGGTATGGAGGTAAAATGTTTTATCCTTTTGAAAAAGACATTATGAATAATTTTAAACAAACTGTCATAAATAATAACTAAATGAAAATTATTTAAAGTGTATGTAATAAATCTATAATTTTATAAGATTATACGTGTTACTATGATGTGTTGAAAAAAACCGATAATTGGAATAATAATGAAAATAAATATATTTGGATAAGGAATAATAAATTATCCTGACAAATAAAATCCTATACCTAATGGAATTATAAATAAGTAATCACTGAATTCATGGAAATATTTTTTTTAAAAATTGTGCAAAAGTCATATTCAGATATCCGAATTCATGTCGCCACAAGCTGACAGGATCCTAAGGAAGAGAAACTTCGAATTGTTATTTTCAAATATTATAGTTTATTTATTATTTTAATAATCATTGTTCTGGATAATAGAAAGTATGAACTATTATTTTATAAACTTTTCCAGAACAGATTAATGATTATTTTTGCTAAATTTTTAGATTTATTTTTTTTAGACATCGCCTTTATTATTTTTATCATTTATCTTCAAAAACTTTGTTCATATTGGAAGGATTATATGCATGCATTAGTCAGTCATTTATTAAGTCATTTGTGGGGCAGAGAAATTCTAGTTTCATCAACAAGCGTGAAAACAAAAAAAAACCTAGCAACAAAGCTCAGGGATTTTAATTGTTCCTCAAGAGAAAATTTTTTAAAAAAAAAACTTCAAGGAAAATAAAAACATTTTATTTTTTGTAAAGAACATTAATCTCAATATAGAAGATATACGTAATTATTGTCTTGATTTTTTTTATTAACCTTAGTTCTAGATATCACATTATTTAATTAGTAAAATAGGTACATAAATATTAATTTATTCACTAATAATATTATTGTTTTATAGTAAATATTTTGATAATTTTAAATAAGTTAATATTGTTTTTTGATAATTTTAAAGTTAATATTGTTAAGTGTGACAGTATGAATGTATTATATTATGCAATGTTTATTTTAATTGGTGGGCAAAAAGATATCATAAATGATTTGACAAGTTGATATCACTTAGGTAATAGTTGTAGATATTGGTATTTTATGATGTATTTTTTTGCAGATTATCAATGAAATATATAATGTTGAAGCATGAATGTTTGGTTATATGTGAATGCATTTATACACACACTAAACTTATAAGATTAGAATTCATTTATTCTAAGAATATGCAAACTTTGATTTCATATTACTAGTATAATATAACATGATGATGAATAAGGATATGATTCTTTTATAAAGGACTTTAATATTTTTAGATATTTACAGTATGGATAATAATCATTTTGTATTTTTGTTCAAGAATATGGATAGAAAAGTAAAGTAACCTTTTTCTTGATGATTAGTTGAGATCGTTGTAATTACAACTGAATTTTATTTGTTGTTTTGACTATGTTAGTTAGTATTATTGTCGTTGTGGATTTGATAAAATCTATAGGAAAACTTTATAAGATAGTGATTTGGTAGTAATTTTAAAAACATGAAACCAATGAGATGTTATTAATGTAGAATTTATTATGGGAACAGGAATAAAATTTTATAATCTTATTAAGTATAAGGGTACAGTTAACAAAGCCCTGTAGCTGGTATATTTTACATGTGGACAGTGTTTATTTCATATTGAATATTGATGTTCTAGAAAGCTGAAGTAATAGCTTTGACATCATTGTTGGTAGTTGAGATCATTAGACAAAATAGGTCATGCCTCTATTTTATTGATACACTGTGTCATGATATCCATCTAATGTGTACTATTGAGTGAAACTCTACTTTCTTCCCTATGCCTACACATCTATTGGCTATCATGATTTTTCCAAAGCATTACATCACACGGTATCGTATTTTTAAAAGGAAATGATAAATAATTTAGAGTTTAAGGACTGTTATTTAATGAATAAGGTAGGTTTGTTTACTTATGAGGATGAATAAAGTCAATGCAAAACGGAATTCAAAATCAAGCAGAATCATAGAATATTTTCTATATTTATTTTGAGAATAAAATAAATTTCATGAATGAATGTAAATGAAGTGAAGTTGCTCTGGAATTTTAAAATAACTTAACATATTTTTTAATTTTATAAGTATTGCAAAAGATATTGGGTATAATAATATGATTAGCTATGATGTCCACGTATTTTATTAATAAATCAACATTGGATATTTTGTGTAAAATAATAATAACATTACAAAAATGCGAAATTATTTAGTGATAAGATCCAGATTCGAAATGTTATTTTTTGTGTTTTTTGCTTTATGATTCAATGTATGCTTAAAGGAAGCATATTATAATGATATTTAGTAAGAGATAATATTTAGAATTAATGTAAAGTAAATGTATCTTTTTATAAAATTTGACAAAGAAGGAAGTAGAGAATTGTATTATTTTAAGTCGGAGTAAAGACTTTTAAATCTTATGTTTTTATCTTATTAGTTTAAGATGAGTAATAGGTGTATAATGGTGCAAGACTTACTGTCATCATCATCAACCATTATCAATCCACTGCAGTATGAATGTTTCTCCAAGTTCAATCCATCTTTTCCTATCTTTAGCTTCTCTTTTCCACATCACCCCTGCACACTTTCTTATTTCATCCACCCATCTCACATGTGGTCTCTTTCTGGGTCTTTTACAATCTCTTGGAATCCAATTTAAAATTTCAATTGTCCATCTGTTATCTCTTCTGACAATATGTCCAGCCCAACTCCACTTTAGTCTTTTAATTTTTTCAATGAGGTCTACACCTGTTTGTTCTCTTACCCATACATTGCGTTTTTGATCCCTTCTTGTTATTACCAACATTCATCTCTCCATACTTCTTTGAGTGTTCTGAAGTCTCTGTATTGCTCTTCTATTAAGTGTCCAAGTCTCAGATCCATAAGTAAGAATTGGCAAAACATATTTATTAAAAACCTTCCTTTTCAAATACATAGGCACATTTCCTTTTAGTATCAACTTATTTCTACTAAATGCACTCCAACCAAATTTAATTCTATGATTAATTTCATCCATTACTTCCATCTGTATTAATAATCTGACCAAGGTATTTGTAACTGTTAACTTCTTCTAACTCATCATAATCAATCTTTATTTTCATATTTTGAGAAAATCTATTAAACATTACTTTAATCTTTTTAACATTTATCTTTAGTCCTACTTTTCTACTTTCATCTTATAACTCCTGCATCATTTCCTGTAGCTCTAAAGCATTATTTTCAAAAACAACTACATCATCTGCAAAATCTAAATGAATTAAATAATCTCCATCTACTTTCATTCCTTTAACTTCCCATTTTAATCCACAAAATACTTCTTGCAGCACTGCTGTAAAAAGTGGTGGAGATATGGAGTCACCCTGTCTTGCACCCTTTTTAATGTACAAATTGTAAATATTGTAAATAGATTATTGTTTATTTTATTGTTGTAATAAAATTTTGTTAAACTTGTTGTCAAAATTTGTGTGTTAAAATTATTTTCTCTCCCACATTACAAAACATGTTAAACACAGAATGTTTGAACCAAAACATAACATTTTGCACAGAAATAAGTAAAGTATTATTTAAGAATTATAATATTTTCTTAAGATTATTTTTTAAGAAATTACATTTCACATTATCTTTATGGTCATAAGTTAATTATTATCCATTGCCACACATATATTTTTCAGATTATAAGATGCTACCACATTTTTATTGCCCAATCATATGAAAGACAAAAGATAATGTTATAGTATTTCTTTATTATTATTATTATTATTATTATTATTATTATTATTATTATTATTATTATTATTATTATTATTATTATTATTATTATTATTATTATTATTATTATTATTATTATTATTATTATTATTATTATTATTATTATTATTATTATTATTATTATTATTATTATTATTATTATTATTATTATTATTATTATTATTATTATTATTATTATTATTATTATTATTATTATTATTATTATTATTATTATTATTATTATTATTATTATTATTATTATTATTATTATTATTATTATTATTATTATTATTATTATTATTATTATTATGTAGGAATTCTTCAGTGATCAAAGATAAACTTATTAATACTAATGATATTGGTACTAAATGCATGGTATCATCTTCTGAATATTCTGATCAAATTTTTAGTTCTATTCCTGGAGATTATTCCTCTGCTATTGAAGGTGGTAGTAACATTGTATGTTCATCTTCATCCAATTGCCTCGAAGATCTTGGTAAAAATGTTAATACTAATGATATTGGCACTCAAGGCATTTTGTCATCTTCTGAATATTCTGATCAAATTTTTAGTTCTATTCCTGGAGATTATTCCTCTCCTATTGAAGGTGGTAATTGTATGTTCATCTTCATCCGATTGCCTTGAAGATCTTGGTAAAAATGTTAATGCTAATGATATTGGCATTCAATGCAAATATCCTGATCAAATATTTAGTTCTTCCATTGCTAGGGATAATTCTTCTGATATTGAAGATGGTAGCATTGTATGTTCATCTTCAGCATATTGCCCTGAAGATCTTCGTGAAAATGTCAAATTGGATGATTGTGTTCCTGAAGTTAATTTAGTTAGTAATGAAATTAATAATAATAATAATAATAATAATAATAATAATAATAATAATAATAATAATAATAATAATAATAATAATAATAATAATAATAATAATAATAATAATAATAATAATAATAATAATAATAGCTGCCACTAGAGGGCGATTACCTTAGTTCTTCCGTCATTTCGTATGTTTTAGATGCTTTAAAATATTAATTTTTTTTTGACAAAATCATTGATTGAATTATATAGAGTGGATTTATATATATCGCGGTAAGCAAATCAATTGCAAAAAGTTCGTTTTTCTTCGATTCTTAAGTTCTCCTGTCTTTTCTACTCCGAGTGAATTACTAGAAAATGGCCATGATTAATGAAGCCACGAGTTGCATAGGACCATCTTACGCGAATGTAGCAAAATCTTCATTTAAAAAGCAAAATCCTGACAGAGAGAGTGAGTTAAACAATAAAATACCGATTCAAAAAATCAATAATGCTAATAAAAACACGATTGAATCGAGATTTCATAGAACTACGTTAGACGATTTCTTAAAACTTGACATGCTGACTCTAACTTCTGAGGCTCATGGTAACGTTACTAAAGAGAACTGGTCAGATGAAACCCTTAATATTATTACGGAAAAATTTAATGCTACATTGCCTAATTCATTGTTCGCTTCGTTTAAACGATTTTTTACAGACCGATCTATAGTTATTGCTGTTACAGATATGAACTGCTCGCTGTACCGTTTTCCGAAAGAACTTCTATTTGAAGCTTTAAGCACTAATGACACGTGGGATACAATTTACAGGATTGCTGATCACCCAAATCCTAGATATATTGTTCTGGAATTTCACAATCGGAAGAGCAAAAAGTAAACCGAGATAGATATATTACTGGCGTGTTAAAGAATGCGTTTTTAGGATATAACATTGATGACTTTCGTCGACTCATTGAACCTTTTGGCATAGCAGTCAGCCTTCAACCCATGTTACTAAGAAATACACCAGTTCCAGTATACAGTAACAGGTATGAATTTAAAGTGAAACTCCACAAAGGCATTAATCCCAATGAAATTCCCTCATTAATTACAGATCAAGAAGCCACACTTTTTTTGCAAATACGTAGCCTTAAACCACAATGTTTTCCTTGTAAACAATGTGGTCTTGTTGTCGATACATGCCCTAATTTATTGTGCTCTTATTGTAATCAAATTGCAACCTCTGTGCATCAATGCTCGATAGCAAACTCCGGAATAAAAGATCCGGCTAGGAAAAGCACTAACGTGGAAAATTTCAATTCCTCGAACAATGCTTCACTAAATACAATTGACCACCAGAGAGCTCATGAAGAATTACCCGTTGTGAATGGCATAGATATAACAAAACATTGTCATAGCGGACCGTCGGAAATCGATGCCACTTCTAACAAGAAGCAATCGATAAGCCTCCGGAATGAACTAGACGCCATTGCCGTAAATAAAACCGCAATAGAGATTATGGATGAAGCCTCAAAACCCGATAAACTCAAGACGGATAAGATTGTCAATAATCCCACAGAAAAAAGAAAACCCGGACGCCCTGTTAGAGTGAAGCGTGGGAGAAAGCCTGCCTCAGGAAAAAATTCCAGTGATAACGAAGAACTTTCTAATTCTGATGAACTGATTAAGAAAGTTAAAACTGTACATAAAGAAATTCAAGAGTCTAAAACGGATGATGTTGTGGTAGACGTACCAATTGAAGCAAATGAGGTTAGTATACCATCTAGTTTTTCAGATCTTGATATAGGATCAGGTATACAACATGATAAATTAACAGAAAACATGTTTTATTCCTGTAGAACTAGAGAAGAAGCTTTAGAACTTGCTAATGATATTCCTTTAATTACTTTTTTTTAATATAGAGTAAACTAATATACAGCGCTGTCTATCTTGTGAGATTGTGGGTGTATAATTACATACATACTTCCTTTGAGTAGTTTGTTTTTTATAGCATAAATAAGTGAAAAGATAGTTACATATATAAATACAGAATAGGATAACAACAATCTAATATATATCACACTATAGAGCTTAACTTGAATATATTCCTGTTAAGTGTAAATCATAATATATATTTATATACGTTTTTTTTGTTTTGTTTTTTTAAAGTTAAATCTAAACTCACCCAAGCATGCATATAAATATCGGAGCTCTTAACATCAGAGGCTTGAATTCTGATCAGAAAATCCATCAATTAATTAAATGGTGTGATGTAGTCCAGCCACACATACTTGGCCTGTCAGAAACAAAAATATATTGCAACTCAGTTATAGATCCTTCGAATTATCTACATAATCGAGGCTTCTCAATTTTTTCAAAAACATCCCTTATGCCATCTGCAGGCATGGGTATTATAATATCTAAAACTTGTCCATTCAGATCATTTAAAATTCTATATCTTGATGCACATATACTAATTATCTCATTCCATCACAAAGCTTTAGTTTTAAACATTATATTTGCATATATACCTCCAGGGCCAACAATAATAAATAGATTAATATTAACAGTTAATTCAATCCTAGCATCCTCTCCCTATCCATGTCTACTATTGGGTGATTTTAATATGTCCTACAGTAAATTTGTATCTAAGTGGTTATATAAGTTTGCTTTCCCTCTTATGAGTGGAGAGGGATTTTTACCAAATGATTCTATATCATTCTACAATGGTAGACACTCCTCACTAATTGATCTAATATTCTATTCCCCGATACTGCACTATTTAATTAGGCCATCTCTAAAAAACTCAACATTATCTGACCATTCAGCATTGTTTGTGGTTCTAGATCTGGATCTCACATATAGAAAAGTACTGTCAGCTGGAAAGACAATAAGAGTATTACTCCCTAGCAGAACTAATGAATTTTTATTTTCACAAATCTATATAGAGCTTTTTAAAATGGATAAAATGGAGTTAGACCCTGCACAAACCTGGTTAGCATTTGTAAATGTTCTCTCCTTTAATATTGATCACTTAACCCGTACATCCACACCTCCTACTAAACTATTAGCACTTGCAGATGACATGCATAAAAAATTATTCATTACCAGGCCACTGAAAACAACTGCAGTAAAATAGCTGCCATTAAAAACTTATACAACAAAACCTGTGATACTCTGAAGGAATACATACTAATTAAAAAAAAAAGGCTTTTTCTGGATCACACACATTCATTCTCTAGACATTTTATCCGCTGGGCATTAGGCCATCCCCCCAAAAAAAAATACCTACAGCAATTAGAATCAATAATGAAATAATTGCAGGTGACAGCATGCTAACTCCATTATATGAGTTTTTTAAAAATAGTCTGCAAAACAATAATTTGTTTTGTCCTGCCCCTTTATTTCTGGGAAACACAGAGGATGAGGATATTTTTACAATAAATGATTTCACCAAAAAAATTTCCAACATCCCAAACACTTGTCACCCGGGTATTCATGGAATTCCAAAATTTGTCTATGAACACCTAAGCTTTTTTACTACTACTTATTTAACGAATCTAGCCAATTTATTATCTAGACAAATCCATCATATACCGGGTTTGTATCCAATAATGCTTGTGCCTTTTCTTAAGAAATCTGAAGATATCACTACAGTTAAAAATATACGTCCTATATCCATGAGTCCACTGGGCATCAAGATTCTTGAATCAGTAATCAAGGATAAACTTGAACCCTTTATCTTACCTACAATAGCCAAAATGCAATTTGCAAAGAAGGGAGCCTCTACTGGTTTAGCTGCAATTGTTTTTAAGTCAGTTGTGGAGACTGTTAGAAAAGGGAAAAAATATAGCCCTATTGCCATTCAATTGGATATTAAAAAAGCATTTGACTCAATTCCAATAGACCAACTCATAAACCTCTTAAAAATGTTGTCTGTTCCCAAATCATTGGTCTATATACTTACTAATCTATTGACAAATAGAGAAATCCATGTGTCAATGAATGGAAAATATTCACCAGGTTTTAAACCTCATTGCTCTATCCCTCAGGGATCCCCACTTAGTGCCCGGACTGTTTATAGTGTACATAAATTCCCTCCTTAAAATGATTGAAGAAGGGATACCTGGTATTTTTGTCACACAATTTAAAAGTAACATTTCATATGTTGCTTATATGGATGACATTATCATTTTTCTATCATCACAAAAACATGTTCCCAAACTATTACAAATTTTAGACCAATATTCACGGGAATATAAACTAGAATTCAATTTAGACAAGACATTTAGTTGGCAGATATATACAGGCAAACTAATACAATCTATCTTTAAGGGAAGCCCTGCCTCATTCCTCGGGTTTCCCTTCCACCTTAGTAATACTGGAATGAGGACAAAAATACAGAATTCTCTTAAAGAAAAAATAGAAAAAATTATATGTTCCCTTTCTAAGTCATATCTTTCAGTTTACTCTAAAATCACATTGTTTAATATGCTGATTATGACAAGAATTACTTACTTTAGCCCTATAATCATTTTCACTAAAGCCTTCACTTCACATGTTTACTCCATGCTCAAAAAACTTTTATGGGGCAGATGCATTGCCTCCATCTCCATTAAAAAATTACAAAATCCATTAATTCATAATGGGCTAGGACTACACTCAATAAACATATTTAAAATACAAAAAACATTTAATCTGATTACCTCTTTGTCAAATCTATTTAATCAGATTGCTACAACCTTAAAAATTACACCTACGGATAGACCGCCCCCTGGTACTGGTTATTGGGCTGAACTAATAAAACCACTATTGAGCATGGATAAACTTACCTTCTGTCCCCCTACAGATAAGTACAAATATTGGCAAACATATCTATTAATAAACCAAACAACACTTAATAGTCAAAGCAAACCCATTTTGGGTCTAAACAATCGCCAACTTGTTAGAAGATTTAGATTCTGGAAGCTTGAGCCAAAATATTTTGATTTTCTAATAAAGCTTAATTTAGGATCATTACCAACACTTTATTTTTATAAATATAGAAGAAATTGTATTAATATAGATGCTTTTTGCCCCCTTTGTAAAAAAGATTTTGAAAATCAAGAACATATATTCTATGATTGTCAGTGTTATGATAATATACGCATTGCTCTTCCCAACCTATTTAACAATTCTTTATTTAATATTGCATATCTTTTTAAAACTTTCTCAATAGGAATTTTTGCTAGAATTAGAGCTAGTACATTCATCTTGTATGCTTTATGGTGCACTAGATGCATATTTATATATAACAATAATCCTAGAAGACATCCTAATACATTTTGGATTAAGCTGGAGGGTTTTAGGGAAAGAGACAGAAAGCTTGCCCCCTTTAACATTTTTCATGACACCTGGTCCTTAATGCGTCAACAACTGAGACAGTGCTAAGGTGATATTACCTAGTTACAACAAAAGCGTTATCATTTATGTATGTATATAATCTTAAAAGCCTTTGAAAGGAGAAAAATTTTGAATTAGATACTAAAGAACTATATAACATTATGTAACCCATATTAATTTGTTACCACCTTTTTGCTCCTTTAATATATGAAATCAAAATTAATTATGTAACCTGTATATACTACCTAATCAGTTATATGTAACCATATCGATTGTAAAAGTATTAAGTAACCTATGATCTTTGTTAAAATGCAACTATGTAATCTGGTCTCTTAATATTTGTAATCATAATCAATTTTTATATGTGTCCATATGGATGTAATCTTTTGATGTTACCTATGATCTTTGTAATTGCTACAAAAGCCTTTTCATTTATTATGTAGATAATATTGAATACCTATAAAAAAAAAAAAAAAGAATTAGATACTGAAAAACTATATTACATATGTAATCTGTATTGATTTATATGACCTTTTTTTTTCTTAATATACATAATCACTACTAATTTTTATGTTACCTTGTATATACTTCCAAATCGGTTATATATAACCATATTGATGTATATGTATGTTGTAACCTATGATCTTTGTAAATGTGTAACCATGTAATTTTTTTTTCTTTGAATATATGTAATCATAATTATTATTTTTACCTTGTATATACTCCCTCATGAATAATATGTAACCATATTGATGTAAACTTATGTTGTAACATATGATCTTGTAAATATGTAACTTTTGGAAATCAATAAAGTTCCTTTGAAACGTAATAATAATAATAATAATAATAATAATAATAATAATAATAATAATAATAATAATAATAATAATAATAATAATAATAATAATAATAATAATAATAATAATAATAATAATAATAATAATAATAATAATAATAATAATAATAATAATAATAATAATAATAATAATAATAATAATAATAATAATAATAATAATAATAATAATAATAATAATAATAATAATAATAATAATAATAATAATGTATTTAGGAATTTGCCTCATTCCAAATTTAAAAGTAGCTGTTTTTATAACTCATTCTGGTTTGAGGTAAATTCCATTAATGATTGCTTTTCTGATTCTGGTTTTTTTTTCTCATGGTAAATTTAAATCACAAAAAAAAAATTTTTATGGGGAAAAGAGATAATGGAGGTTTTCCTGTTACTTTATCTTCTTTAAAGTCTGTGAAATCTAAAATACTAAATTATCCGGCTGCAGTTCCTAAAGTCATTCCAGCTCATAATTTACAGAGTGCTTCTTTTATGGACAAAAGATATAATGGAGGTATTCCTGTTAATTTATCTTCTCTAAAGTCTATTAGTCATAAAATTCTTAATTATCCTGATACTGCTCCCAAATTTATTCCAGCTTATAGATCACATTCACTTAACTTTCATTCAAATAGTAACTATCGGATAAATCATTCTGGATACTCCTCTTTATCTTCTAGTAAAAATGACTTTTCAAGAACTAAAAATATTAATATATCTGATGGATTTAATAAATCTAATTTTGCTAATGTTTATTCTAATACTAATATAACTTATAATAGATATTTTCTTTCTAATATGCCAGTAGATCTCAGTTCAAAAGATATTACAGTATTTCTTGAAAATAATTTACAAACTAGTATTGTTTGTCATAAAGTTAATATGAATAATTCTAAGTCTTCTTGTTTTTATATTTCTGTTTCTGCACATAAACATAATGATATAATATCCCCTAATTTATGGCCTTGCGGTGCTTCTATTTCTTTTTTTTATAGATCTCTGGACAGTTCTCTAAGGTTTTAAGAGAATTTATTTTGATTTACTATCTATTTTATTTTTACTTTTTCTTTATCTCTTTCTTTTTCTCTTTTTGTTTTTATTTGTGTTATTTCCATTATCTTTGTGGGTAACATGGTAGGCCTTTCTTGTTTTTACATGAATGTCAGAGGTATGAGGACTAAATGTGTT
Source organism: Epiperipatus broadwayi (assembly GCA_028023455.1). Classification (NCBI taxonomy): domain Eukaryota; kingdom Metazoa; phylum Onychophora; class Udeonychophora; order Euonychophora; family Peripatidae; genus Epiperipatus; species Epiperipatus broadwayi. The sequence continues at coordinate 4,638 of JAQFVV010000141.1, read as the reverse complement.
CAAATTAAACAATTTTTTGAAACAGAACATTTTGATCTTATTTTACTTACAGAAACTTGGTTAAATCAACAATTTCCTGATTGTTCTTTTCTTGATGATAGATTCTGTATTTTGCGAACTGACAGATCTATGGATAATATTTCTCTAGGTGGTGGTACTCTGATTGCTCTTCATAAAGATGTTTTTTATAAAGAACTTTCTTTTTTTTCTTCTTTTTGTGAATCTACATGGTGTGAAATTACTTTAAATCACAATTTTAAATTTATTTTAGGTAATGTTTACCTCAAACCCACTTTGTCGTTGTTAGAGTTTGATTATTTTTTGACATCTCTTGAAGATTTTCTGATTGGCTATGATAATATTATTATTACTGGTGATTTAAATATTCCAGATTTATATCAGGGTAGAATTGCTACACACTTTTCTGTTTTGTCTTTTAAGGCTTCTAGAATGTTAAAGTTCTGTAAATTTTTAGGACTTAAGCAATATAACCCATTTGTTAATTCCTATCATCGTACTTTGGATTATATTTTATGTAATTCAACAGTAGTTAGTAATTTTCAAGTTGTTTCTGTTAATTTTCCTATTGATGCTCATCATCCACCTTTTGAGTTTTATATTAACGTTTGTCATTCAAAGATTAATTTTTCTAATATTTCAAGAAAGGATTATGGGAAGGGTAATTATATTGATTTTTGTAGTAACTTTTCTAAGGTTAATTGGAATTTTTTGTATTCTTTTAATGATGTAAATCATTGCTTGGATGGGTTTTTAAAGATTCTTAATAGTTTTATTGATTTGTATATTCCCAATAAGCAGCCTTTTTATAAGGGTTTTCCTCCTTGGTTTTCATGTGATCTTATTAAAATTATTAAAAGGAAGTCTTATCATCGTAGACTTTATTTTAAAACACAGAATATCTTTTTTTATAATAATTTTGTTAATTTCAGAAGATTGGTGAAGCATGTTTATAAAAGAGATTTGCAGAATTATATTAGAAAAATTGAGGTTAATATTTCTTCTAACCCTAAAGAATTTTGGGATTTCATTAATAAGTCTGGTTTGGGTAAGAAAAGGGTTCAAGCTACTCATGGTTTCACTTTAAGTGCAAATGACTTTTCAAAACATTTTGCTGATGTATATTCATCACATGATACAATATCTTCAAATATTGCATTATTTTGTAATTCTTCAACTGTTCATTGTATGATTGACCATATTTCTAAGGATGATGTTGTTATGGCTATTAAGCGACTTAAAATTCATTCTAGTTTGGGAAATGATAATATTCCTTCATTTATTTACAAAGGGCTAGCTGAATTTATTGCAGTACCTCTTGCATTTATTTTTAATTTATCACTTAACTCTTGTGTTTTTCCTAATGTGCTTAAGTGTGCCAAAATGGTCCCAATTTTTAAGAATGGATCATGTGATTGTATTAATAACTATAGACCTATTTCTGTTTTACATACTATTGCTAGAATTTTTGAGAGGTGTGTTTATAATAAAATTATTTTAGATGTTAGTAAACTCATTTCTTCTTCACAGCATGGTTTTATACCTAATAGATCTGTAGAAACTAATTTGTTAACAATTTATGATCATATAGCTCATGCAATTGAAGACCAGCAGAGACTTGATGTTGTTTATTTTGATTTATCAAGAGCTTTTGATAAAGTAGACCACAGTATTCTTCTTCACAAATTATATCAAATGGGTTTTTCTACTAAGCTTGTTTATTGGTTTCAATCCTTTCTTCATGGTCGTACTGCATACATTAAATTTAATAATACTATTTCATCTAATTTTAAATGTAATTTGGGGGTTCCTCAGGGTAGTATTTTAGCACCTATGCTTTTTAACATTTATATGAATGACCTTAAGGATTGCTTAAAATCTTCTTATCTTTTGTGCTATGCAGATGACTGTAAAATCTTTAGAAGAATCACATCTGTGTTTGATTGCACTCTTCTTCAAAATGATATAGATAATTTTAGTGCTTGGTGTGATCTAAATAATATGACTGTTAATTTCAGTAAATGTTCCTTAGTCTCGTATTCTAAAAAATCTGAAGTTTTGCATTTTTCTTATTTTATTAATTCTCACAAAATTATTTCTGTTGAATCCCAAAAAGATTTGGGAGTTATATTTTCTAGTAATGGATCCTTTCTTCCTCATTTGGAAATGATTATTGGTAAGGCTTTAAAAATTATAGGTACTATTCTAAGGTTTGGTTATCATTTCAATGGTGATACAAAATTTAAATTATTTTTATCATTGGTTCTTCCCATCATTGAATATTGTTCAGTCATTTGGAATCCTAGCTCTAAACAGGGATGTAATTTATTACAATCAGTGTATAATAAGTTTTCTAAATATGTTTCTTTGGGAAATAAAACTGTTCATCTTTCTTCTAGAAGACAATATAGAGATATTAAATATCTTTATAAACTTGTTAATAAAATAGTTCTTTTATCTAATACAATTTCTACTGTTATAATTAGATCTCATGTGCATGATACTCGGTCTGCTTCTGTTTGTTACATTAAAACTTGTCATTCCAATGTTCTTAGATTTTCTCCTTTGTTTAGGCTACCATCTTTATATAATCAGATTTGTAGCAATATTAATTACTTCAATTTAGATTATAATCAATTTTGTAATGCTATTAAATTTAAATGTCAGATTTGATTGGTTTAACTTGATTTTGTTTATATATATATATATTAAATTGTTTTTTGTTTTTTTTTATTTTGTTATGTGCTTTATATTTATCCCTTTTATTTATTTGTTACTATTAATGTCTTAATAATAATTGTTTATATGCTGATATTTAATTTTACTTTAGATTTTTAAATGTGTTAATTATCTTTTATTGAAATATGGCACATAATTATATTAATAATTTGTCATTTAAACTCATTTATGTATTTATATATTTGTTATGGTGCAATACTGTAATTAGCTTTATGCTGTAGTTTTGTACGGTAAATAAATGAATTGAATTGAATTATTATTATTATTATTATTATTATTATTATTATTATTATTATTATTATTATTATTATTATTATTATTATTATTATTATTATTATTATTATTATTATTATTATTATTATTATTATTATTATTATTATTATTATTATTATTATTATTATTATTATTATTATGAATAAATATAATTTTTCATCAATAATGGTGACTAGATCAAGTGATTTTGATTTATTATTTGAACCAGTGTACTTTAAAACTCATTGCAGATATCAGAAATGTTATCTTGGTCCAAGATTTTATAATATTTTTATAAGATACATTGGATTTAATGTTAATGACTTATCAAGGAAAACTTTGAGAAAATTAATTATGAACTGGATTGTAATTGATGATAATCAAAAACTTTTTATTTCCATTTAATTATTTTATTGTATATTAATGTTTTTTATTTTATTGCACATGTATTTTTGTTAAGCTCCATGCGTGATTTATTTATCACAAGGAGATTATATTTTTAATAAATTAAATTAAATTATTATTATTATTATTATTATTATTATTATTATTTATTATTATTATTATTATTATTATTATTATTATTATTATTATTATTATTATTATTATTATTACCTATCTTTGTCAACGGTTACGTAATTTAAACTATATGTTTTATTATTTAGTTAAATTTCTTCCTAGGTCTGCTCTCATTTTTATTTACATTGCCTGTTATCAGAGTATTTTATCTTACAATATCATTATTTGGGGTAATGCTTCTCCACATATTTTATCTTCTTTGCGTGTTTTGCAAAATTATACTTTGCGCATTATTTTTGGTAGATCTCGTTCCTCTTCTGTTCGAGATATTTATATTGCATTTGGTTTATTTGATGTAAATCACTTATATCAATATAGAGTTATTTTTGATATTTTTTGTGCTAAACCTTTTCTGAATTCTAGAGTTTATGTTCTAAATACTCGTCTTTCTAATAAATTTCAATTACCTTTACCAAAATTTTTTAAGGAATCTAGTAGAAGACAATATGTTTATTCTGGGTCAAAGTTGTTTAATAAATTTGTATATGAATGTTCAATTGATCTGAATAATATTTCTTATATATCATTCAAAAAATATTTGTGTCAATGGTTGTGTAGTATGTATTAATTTTGGCATTTATTTTATTTATTTAATTAATTTTATTTATTTCCTAAACTGTTCTTTTGAGTTTTTGATTGTATTTTTATTTAATTTATTTTTACATGTAAATTCCACACACAAGATTTTTCTTGTTTGGAGTTTTTAAATATTTGTGATGTACTTTGTTTTATTTCATAGAATAAATTGAATTGAATTGAATTGAATTATTATTATTATTATTATTATTATTATTATTATTATTATTATTATTATTATTATTATTATTATTATTATTATTATTATTATTATTATTATTATTATTATTATTATTATTATTATTATTATTATTATTATTATTATTATTATTATTATTATTATTATTATTATTATTATTATTATTATTATTATTATTATTATTATTATTATTATTATTATTATTATTATTATTATTATTATTATTATTATTATTATTATTATTATTATTATTATTATTATTATTATTATTATTA
>JAQFVV010000139.1:1766878-1973032 GCA_028023455.1 Epiperipatus broadwayi | reverse complement strand
AATATGAATATGAAATTTGATGCTATTAAAGAGGAGAGTAAATCTTGTATAGAGAAACATAAAAGATATGAATATAAATATGAAAGAAATGAAAGAGGAGAGTAATTCTACTAAAGCGGAAATAAAGGATAATTTTGCAGTTGTAATGAGTTTTGATAAAAAATTGGAAGAGAATGGATAATATGATATAAGATTTAATAAAAATGAAGAGGTAGTTGAGTCTTTAAAATTAGAAATACTAAAAATTGATAGATAGAAATCAAGAATTTTAGAAAGAAAACTTCATGAATTTTCAGAAGTCACGTTAATTAAAGGTCTAAAAGATCCAATGGCAGGGAAGCTACTGATCAAGGGAGAGAGGCTAATAATAATAATTTGACTTTAAAAATTAATGACCACAAATTAAAAGTTAATAGTGAGATTGGTGAAGTTAAGAACCAAGTTAGTAATATTAATGATGATATTAAAAATGTATAAGAGTGCCTTAATTTAGACCAGAGGGAACATAAGGCAGAGGAAATATAGAAAAGAGTTAGTAAAAAAATTCTAAGAGTTGACAGTCAGAAGAGCTTAGATTAAAATAAATATGAGATCGAAAGTAGGAGATATTATAAAGTGTATTCAAAAGGATATAGAAGGATCACTTAGGTATGATAGAACAGAATAAGGACAAATATAAAGAAATTTTAGACAGGAATTTAGATGAGTTTAGAAAAGAACAAATAAGGATATGTAAAGCAAGTGCTTGAGCAAATGGACTTAGAAGGGAAATTTCATAAAGTATATGATCTTATAGAAATAAAAAGTATAAGTATATGCAACGTGTTCAGTAGGTATTTAAAGGTAAATATAAGTAGTAAGGCATATAAGGACTATATTGATTATTCACAAATAAATAATATAGAATTATTTTTATAAGTAAGGAAGTAATAGTAATAATCATTCAGAAAATACTATTGTGAAGGAAATTGAAGACAATAGACTAATATAAGAGGAAGTGATTAGTCATGAGTGAAGTGCGAAGAATTCAATGGCCCTAAGGTTTATGAAAGTGAAACCATTTAAAAGAGAATACATGGAAAATCCTCTCTGAGTTTTTAAATCAATTTAGATGAACTGTTTTCAATATGTTCTTTATCTGAGAAAAGAAAAAGATGGCCGAATGTAGCAATCATTTATATAGAGCAAGCTAAAGATTAGTAGCACTCCCTATTTGAGAATCCAATGACTTATGGTGACTCAAAGTTTTATTGTTGGGAGCTTTTGGATCTCCGACCAACATGATTAAACATACGGAATCAAATTCACCAAGAGAAGTACCAAGTTAGCAAAGGCAGCTACACCAGCTTTTTCAGGAATCAAGCTGTGCGTCTGAAGACGTTGACTGCTTGTCCATTATCGGAAGGACAGATTGTCCGGATAGATTGGCAAATCCTACCTAAAAATGTGGAACAATTGTTAATCGTTGCTGACCGTGGGACAATTAAGGAAGTCTCTGAAATCCTGGATGCTCTGGAAGTAGCAGAATTATCAATGGATAATAGGTTTAGGGTAAATAAGGATCGGAATAATTATCCATTGTCACGTATTAGTGTTAATACTGGGGTGAGATCTTCTGAAGGTTTAAAAGAAGATTTGAGTGCAAAGGCAGAGATAAAATGCTCCGTATTTTAAGAAATCTTGTAAAATATGATACAAATAGGGACTAGAAGTGATGATTCGCATAATCAGCCTTCTACTAGTGGTGTGCCACGATTCTTAAGAGACCAGCTAGTAAAACTAGTATAAAAAGTTAAATGTAGAAAAATGTAAAAAGAAAATTAAAGTTTAGATTTATAAAGAAGATATCTGATAATTAAGATAAATGAATTCTTAAAGAAGATGTGTAATTTGATAATGTATTAGGGCATTTATTATATTATATTATTTTATGTTAGTAAAATAAATATAAGATATTTCTATGTTAGCAACAAATAAAAATTTTATTATATAGTTTCTTCAAAGTAGGGGAGAATGCATTTATGTTAACTACACCAGAGTGGGGAAAAAGGAACTTATAATGCAAGGAGCTTAATTCCCTTTCCTTCTGAAGTGTGAGTTACAATTCTTAAGAATGTATTGTGAACGAAGATTTTAATGTAATGTTTTAAAGGTAGTAGTGCTTTGCATAAGGAAATAATTTATTATATATGATAAGTTAGCAGAATAAGATAAAGATTTAATTGAAGAGGTTTTTACAAAATATGTATAATAAGATATTATTTATTGAGTTAATAAATGATAAGTTTGGGAGATATAAATTTTGGTCAGAATGACTTAAAATAAAAAGTGGAATTAGCTAGTAAAGTAAATATTTTAAGCAAAAGTTGAGTAATAAAAGATATAAAGTATAAAGACTCATATGTTTAAATTATATGTACGTAGATCTTATGAAAAATTAATTTATATTATAGTAGTGATCATGAAATTGATCAATCTTAAGGGATCAAGTTAATCTTTTAAAATGAGAAGTATATAGATTTATTAAACAATGATCTATAAAATTGCTAATGAAACTAGCAATAAATTTGGAAGTAAAATACATAAAGTAGTTTTAAATATAGTGTTAACTATAGGAATATGTATTTACAGTAGTTTATTTAAAAGGTGTATTTAAAAGAATTTAAATATTTAATGTTTATAGAAATATTAGGAAATAAAAGTAACTTAGTTAAGAGATGAGTAAAGAAAAATGAAACTTAATTTATAAAGTAAAAGAAAGTCATTGTAGTTTTATTTAAAAGTGTTTTCTAATTGAAATTTAAAATGATGTTTTAATGCTTTATAGAATGTTATGTTCAAGTAATTTATTATGAGATTAATGATAAGAAAGATAAAAGTGATAAATGTGGATTAAAGAAGATGAAGATGGATGTTAAATTTAAAATTTTATCCGAAGGAGGGGAATATGTGCCCTTTTGTATGGGTCACCATCTAATTTTGTGCTAATCTATTAAAAATTTTAAATTTAAGATATATTTGAATATGTGATGTTAATTTTGCTTATGGTAATATTTAAAAAGGTTTAATTAAAGCAATCTATGAGTATTTGATATGTAAAATTGTGCTGATATTGAGAGAGACATTTTAAATGATGATGATTATAATATATAGTTGGAAAAAATGGCCATAATCAATACTGCATTAATATATTTAATAAATAGGTGTTTAAAGCTAAAGTATTTAAAAGACAAATTAAAATTAAATGTATATGTTTATTGTTGATAAAATAATATTATAAAAGAATATAAATATTTTAATTATTGTAAGTACTTAAATAGAAGACTAATATTTGATTTTAATAATATTGGATAATTATTTTAAAATCTATTATAATATCTTATTTATTTAAAAAATATTTATTTTAAAAAATGCAATTGTTAGTTTATTTTTAGACGTCGATAAGCGTTTCTTGTGTTATAAAAAAAACAGATGTTAGTTAGATATACACAAGCATGCTTGGAAGTTATCTAATAAAGTTGCAAAACTATTTTAAAATTATGTTGTAAAATTTATAAATAATACGTGAGCTATCACGAGATAAAAATAAAGATAAATTAATGTAGAATATTAAATCTGATTTTTAAAAGTATTGCTTTTAAAAATATAACGTATAAAAAATACTTAGTTTATTTTAAATAATCTTATAAAAGTTAAAATTAAAATCAAGTAAGTAAGAATATTTTAAAAGAATGTTTAATAAATTTAAATGAACGATAAAGATTATTTAGAAATTTGATAATGTAATAAATATTAAATAAGTCATTATTTATTTTTAATTTCGTATTGTTGGTAAATATGTAAATAAGCCAGCAAAGTTGATTGTTTAATCTACCAATCAAATGGGAAGTTTCTTCCGGTATAAAAGCTCAGTTCAATTGTTAGGAGAGGACTCTGTGATTGATTTTTCAAGTTAATTGTGTTATTAAAAATAGCAAAGTAAATTTGATAGACGCTCTTAAAATCAATTTTAAAATTACAAGAGTGTCATTGTAAATAATTTATAAAAGTTATAAATGATAAGCATGCAGTATTAACTTAATTTTTTCCCTATCAATCGTCTCTAATTAAGCTCAATTTGCAAACAAATAGTCATGGGAACATCATATATAGTGAAAATATATCGGAAACTTTATACTAAAAGTATGACAAACGCTGGATTAGTTCGGAAAATTACAAGATGGAGAAAAGTAGTATTTTGGACAGTATATAATTTTAAAAGCTAATTACTCTTGCTTATTAGAAAATAGATATTTTAAAGAATAAATACTTTTGTGTAAAGAAAGTATTTTTGCAAGCTATAAATTTAAATGTATATCTTGAGTAAATATATTAGAAATAAAAGTAGTTTTATAAAATACTTGCCTTGTTAAGTCTTTATGTTTTAAAAGACTGAATGTTGATAATTTTAAAGGCAAGTCAATTGAAATATAATTAGCTAAAAATCTTAATATAATAAAATTATTATATTGAAATAATTTAAACGCGGGTCGTTTATAGATAAAGAAGCTTATTCTTACCTGGATATTTTATTAAAAAAATGCGCAAGTAATATATGGACGTCCAAGTTAATTTAAAAATAATTAAATATAAATTTTTATAAACTATAGACTAAATTAAAATAATAACTTTTGAATAATATTTTTAAAAGAACTAAACCAGGATCCTATAAACTATTTTAATTTTATTTTATTTTCTTGTGGGAACTTATTTTTAAAAAAGAACATTTTCGTTTTTCATAAACTTTTAAAAAAACACGTGATGGACCGGAAACAGGAAATGGTGTTCTAGTGAATGTGTGCCTCAGATTAAAGAACTTTATGGTGAAAAGGAAACATCGCTGGAATTACTTGTAATATGAATTCTGTTTTATTTATCTAATATAAAAATTAAATATTATAAATTTATTAAAATAAGATAGGTACATATCTTTAAATAATAACTAAAAAATAATATAATGATTAATTGCATGAGTTTATTTTATAAATAATATAACACGGAATATTTTAAAGTATGATCGTGTGTATAAATGTGAATTATTTTATGAAGCTGTAATTCCGAAGAATATTGGAAGATGGACTGGACATTAATTCATTATCTATGGTAAAAATTGTATAATAATAATAATTTTAATGTATTTAATATGTTTTCTTTAGATCAACCGAATGATATGTTATTTTGAATGAGTGTATGAATATTTTAAAAATACACACACATTATATTGGCAGTGACAGTTTTATTTAAATATGCATAATTTGAATTTATGATATAAATATGATACAACATTACATAAAAGCTTAGAAATAATTATATGATTCTTTCGTTGATAAATTTTGATATTGTTTTTTATGTTATAGTATTAAAATTATATTTATTATTTATAAGTAATTATTTTATTTGCAAGTTAGGAATAGATTTAAAAGTCTATATTTTATTTTTATTTTATTGGATAAATTAAGTTAAGTTTTGTGTAGAAGTTTATGTTGGATTAAAGATTTACCGAAAATAGATGACTGAAGTATAAATAGTTTTGGATAATTAATATTTATTTAAAGTTAGTGATTGTTTTCCGGAAAGTTTAACTAAGTTTTGGAGGATGTTTTTTTGTAGATAGAAAGTTATTAAGAAGGAGTAGAATAACACATAAAGTAAAGTAATAATTTTACATAGAAAAGAATCATAGAATTTATCTAATATAATACTTTATGAATTTGAAATTGATGAATAATTTAAATATTATTATTTTAACAGTACATATATGTAATGCATATTTGATAAAACATGTAACATGAATTGCAATAAGTGAAATATAAAATTATAATCAATTCTTTGTTATTACATTACAAGGATACATTAGTTTCTATATTATGCTATTAAAGTAATGCTGATAGTAAAGTAAACACATACTAGTACATGATGAAATAAGTAACAGTAATACTTAAGTGATGTAGCAATTTAATTAGTAAAGTTTAACTGTTTACATATGCTACATAAATATTATTTACATAAATTTTTCTGTGTAATAATTGAAGTTCACTGATATTTATTTAAAGTCTAAGTTCTGAAAACATACTTCAATGTTATTAATACAGCATTTTAAAGGATGTATAATTACTTATTAGAAGTATGAGTTAATAACAGTGTAAACATATTGTATTATTATTTTCTTATTTTTAATTTCTTTGTTTTCATAATTTGAACTGTAAATATTGTAAATAAATTCTTAATCAAAGTTAATGTAAATAAATTTGTTTAATTTGTTTTAAAAGTGTGTCGAGTTCATTATTTTGCACCACAGCATTTGACAGCAGATAATTTGAACAAACATAATATTTGCACAATATGAATTTATTATTATTATTTAGAAATAAACACAATATTTTCCTGATTATTATTTATGAGAATTGATTGACATTATTATATCATATTACAATGGTCATAGAGTAATTATAGTACATCATATAAGAGTACAATATTATTTATTGCCACAGATTATTAAATTATGAGATTTTGATCTATTCCAAAATTAAGATGCTATATGAAAATAAAAGATATACATATGATTATTTATTTATTGAATACTTAATAATATAACAGAAATAAATAAGATTAAGTTATACCCTAAGATTAGTATTGAGTATTATTATTATTAGAATAAGTTAGGTGTATTTAGGTTTGATATAAAATCCTTTATCATACTTATTTACATGAGTTATCATTACTTTAAGATAATTAGAAGAACCTGAGATTATTTAATTATATTTTAAAAAATTAAAAGTTAAGATTTATTTATTTTATTATTATTAAAGATAGTTTATTTTATTAAAAGCCATAAGAATGCTGTAGATGTAGTAGTAATTTAATAAGGAGGTAATAGTATTCTTATGCCATTGAGACAATGTGTTTGGAAGATATTGACTCAATGTAAATCTACTTATTGCTTTGTAACTTTACTTCACAGTCTCATGATTTTATTAAATACTTATTTAATGAGCACATAATATAGAATATATTGATTTTGATAATTGATAATAAATTTAATTAGAATATGATATTATAAAAGTAAATTAAAGATAGATATGCAAATTTTAATTAAGCATTATAATTTAATTGAGCTAGTCGTATTTCAAACTATATTATACATCGAGAAGTAAGGGTACAAAGGGTAAGAAGGTTTTTGGCGCCCAACGTGGGGCCTAATATGTTGGGATTATAATTTTATCAACCCGATGGTTGGAAAAGATGGATTTTGGTGCTCAGCATTTTAGGCCTAGATATTTAATTAGGGATTAGGATACATAATTTTAGGGATAGTATATGTTAGGAGAATAAAATGATAGGTATAATTATTTAATAAAAATAGTGTATGTATTAAAATGTATAATTTAGGAGTTAGTGATTAGTATATTTATTAAATATAAATAATTAGTATTTTATAATAATATTTATAATTGATTAGATGTTGATTATAAAATAGAATAAAGATCTTATTAGTAAAGTTATTATATTTTCATGTGGTATCTATAATATGATTATTTAAAAATTAAATACTATGTTGATTTTAAGTTAATAAGTAAATAAATATGTAAACTATGGAAGTGTGGCAAACAACTATTTTGTGATATGACCATATCAATTCTTAAAATATTTAAAATGTATATCTCATATAATATATTATGTGCAAATTGTCTGTGGATCATGGGTGTGAAAATAAATGATATGACACAATTTTGTTATTGGAAATTATATAATTATTTAATAACAAATAATGTAGAGTTTTCAAGGATATTATTTTATGACTAATTGTAGAAGTGAATTGAGTGGAGATGGGAAGGTTGATAGGGAATTATTTAAAAATATTGATAATAAAAAACTGCATAATAATAGAATTGAATTTTAAAAAAACTATAAAAAATGGATAATTGGGATAAAGATCTAGAAGTTGAAATGTCCCATTTTGTTGTTGAAGATAACAGTTGTGTGGAGAGTAAAGAAATAGAGAAATAATATTAAAAAATACTCAAAGTATGGATAATGAAATAGAGGAGGAAGAAGAGATAATTTTTAAAACTAAAGAGAAAGAAGTAGTAAAAACTGAGAAAGATGTAGAGAACTTTTCAATGTCTGATTTGAAGAGATATTTTGAAATAATGATTCAAGATAATTATTTTATTAAGAAGGAAATGAAAGATATGAATATAAATATGAATATGAAATTTGATGCTATTAAAGAGGAGAATAATTCTTTAAAAGAAGAAATGAAAGAAATGAATATAAATATGAATATGAAATTTGATGCTATTAAAGAGGAGAGTAAATCTTTAAGAGAAGAAATGAAAGATATGAATATAAATATGAAAGAAATGAAAGAGGAGAGTAATTCTATTAAAGCAGAAATAAAGGATAATTTTGCAGTTGTAATGAGTTTTAATAAAAAAATGGAAGATAGAATGGATAATATAGATATAAGATTTAATAAAAATGAAGAGGTAGTTGAGTCTTTAAAATTAGAAATACTAAAAATTGATGATAGAAATCAAGAATTTTTAGAAAGAAAATTTCATGAATTTTCAGAAAGCACAATTAAAGGTCTAAAAGATCAAATAGCAGAAGCTACTGATCAATGTAGAGTTAATAATAATAATTTGACTTTAAAAATTAATGACTACAAATTAAAAGTTAATAGTGAGATTGGTGAAGTTAAGAACCAAGTTAGTAATATTAATGATGATATTAAAAATGTTAAGAGTGCCTTAATTCAGACCAGAGGGAACATAAAAGAGGAAATAGAGAAAGAGTTAGTAAAAAAATTTAAGAGTTTAGATGTCAAAAGAGTCGATGAAAATAAATATAGATCGAAAGTAGGAGAGAATATAAAGCGTATTCAAAAGGATATAAAGGATCACGTAGGTATGATAGAACAGAATAAGGACAAGTATAAAGAAATTTTAGACAAGAATTTAGATGAGTTTAGAAAAGAACAAAAAGGATATGTAAAGCAAGTGCTTGAGCAAATGGACTTAGAAGGGAAATTTCAGCAAGTATATGATCAGATAGAAATGAAAAGTATAAGTAATGCAAAAGCAGAGGTATTTAAAGGGAAAATAAGTAGTAAGGCATATAAGGACTATATTGATTATTCACAAATAAATAATATAGAATTATTTAAGCAAGGTAGTAATAGTAATAATCAGTCAGAAAATACTATTGTGAAGGAAATTGACAATAGACCGACTAGAGAAGTGATTAGTCATGAGGGAAGTGCGAATAATTCAATGGCCCTAAGGTTTATGAAAGTGAAACCATTTAAAGGGGAATACATGGAAAATCCCTCTGAGTTTTTAAACAATTTGGATGAATTGTTTTCAATATGTTCTTTATCTGAAAAAGAAAAAGTGGCCGTGTGTAGCAATCATTTATATGGAGTTGCTAAAGATTGGTGGCAATCCCTATTTGAGAAGCCAATGACTTATGGTGACTTCAAATGTTTTATTGTTGGGAGCTTTTGGAACTCCGACAAACAGGATTGCATACGGTATCAAATTACCCAAGAGAAGTACCAAGTTAGCAAAGGTAGCTACACCAGCTTTTTCAGGAATCAAGCTGTGCGTCTGAAGACGTTGACTGCTTGTCCATTATCGGAAGGACAGATTGTCCGGATAGTTAGGCACAACCTACCTAAAAATGTGGAACAATTGTTAATCGTTGCTGACCGTGGGACAATTAAGGAAGTCTCTGAAATCCTGGATGCTCTGGAAGTAGCAGAATTATCGATGGATGATAGGTTTAGGGTAAATAAGGATCGGAATAATTATCCATTGTCAAGTATTAGTGTCAATACTGGGGTGAGATCTTTTGGAGGTTTTAAGAAAAGATTTGAGTACAAAGGCAGAGATAAAATGTCTCCATATTTTAAGAAATCTGTAAAATATGATACAAATAGGGATAGAAGTGATGATTCGCATAATCAGCCTTCTACTAGTGGTGTGACCACAATTCTTAAGAGACCAGCTAGTAAAACTAGTAGTAAAAAGTTAAATTAGAAAGGAGAAAGAAAATTAAAGTTTAGATTTAGAGAAGAAGATATCTAATAATTAAGACAAATAATTCTTAAAGAAGATGTGTATTTGATAATGTATTATGGCATTATATTATATTAGTATTTTTTTTTTGTTTGTAAAACAAACATAAGATATTTCTATGTTAGCAACCTTCAAAGTAAGGGAGAATGCATTTATGTTAACCACACCAGATGGGGAAAAAGGAACTTATAATGCAAGGAGCTTAATTCCCTTTCCTTCTGAAGTGTGAGTTACAATTTTAAGAATGTATTGTGAACAAAGATTTTAATGTAATGTTTAAATATAGTGCTTTACATAAGGAAATAATTTATTATATATGATAAGTTAGCAGAATAGATAAAGATTTAATTGAAGAAGTTTACAAAATATGTATAATAAGATATTATTTATTGAGTTAATAAATAATAAGTTTGGGAGAAATAAATTTTGGTCAGAATGACTAAAATAAAAAGTGGAATTAGCTAGTAAAATAAATATTTTAAGCAAAAGTTGAGTAATAAAGATAGAAAGTATAAAGACTCATATGTTTAAATTATATGTACGTAGATCTTATGAAAAATTAATTTATATTATAGTAGTGATCATGAAATTGATCAATCTTAAGGGATCAAGTTAATCTTTTAAAATGAGAAGTATATAGATTTATTAAACAATGATCTATAAAATTGCTAATGAAACTAGCAATAAATTTGGAAGTAAAATACATAAAGTAGTTTTAAATATAGTGTTAACTATAGGAATATGTATTACAGTAGTTTATGTAAAAGGTGTATTTAAAAGAATTTAAATATTTAATGTTTATAGAAATATTAGGGAAATAAAAGTAACCTAATTAAGAGATGAGTAAAGAAAAATGAAACTTAATTTATAAAGTAAAAGAAAGTCATTGTAGTTTTATTTAAAAGTGTTTTCTAATTGAAATTTAAGATGATGTTTCAATGCTTTATAAAATGTTATGTTCAAGTAATTTATTATGAGATTAATGATAAGAAAGATAAAAGTGATAAATGTGGATTAAAGAAGATGAAGATGGATGTTAAATTTAAAATTTTATCCGAAGGAGGGGAATATGTGCCCTTTTGTATGGGTCACCATCTAATTTTGTGCTAATCTATTAAAAATTTTAAATTTAAGATATATTTGAATATGTGATGTTAATTTTGCTTATGGTAATATTTCAAAAGGTTTAATTAAAGCAATCTATGAGTATTTGATATGTAAAATTGTGCTGATATTGAGAGAGACATTTTAAATGATGATGATTATAATATATAGTTGGAAAAAATGGCCATAATCAATACTGCATTAATATATTTAATAAATAGGTGTTTAAAGCTAAAGTATTTAAAAGACAAATTAAAATTAAATGTATATGTTTATTGTTGATAAAATAATATTATAAAAGAATATAAATATTTTAATTATTGTAAGTACTTAAATAGAAGACTAATATTTGATTTTAATAATATTGGATAATTATTTTAAAATCTATTATAATATCTTATTTATTTAAAAAATATTTATTTTAAAAAATGCAATTGTTAGTTTATTTTTAGACGTCGATAAGCGTTTCTTGTGTTATAAAAAAAAACAGATGTTAGTTAGATATACACAAGCATGCTTGGAAGTTATCTAATAAAGTTGCAAAACTATTTTAAAATTATGTTGTAAAATTTATAAATAATACGTGAGTTATCACGAGATAAAAATAAAGATAAATTAATGTAGAATATTAAATCTGATTTTTAAAAGTATTGCTTTTAAAAATATAACGTATAAAAAATACTTAGTTTATTTTAAATAATCTTATAAAAGTTAAAATTAAAATCAAGTAAGTAAGAATATTTTAAAAGAATGTTTAATAAATTTCGATGAACGATAAAGATTATTTAGAAATTTGATAATGTAATAAATATTAAATAAGTCATTATTTATTTTTAATTTCGTATTGTTGGTAAATATGTAAATAAGCCAGCAAAGTTGATTGTTTAATCTACCAATCAAATGGGAAGTTTCTTCCGGTATAAAAGCTCAGTTCAATTGTTAGGAGAGGACTCTGTGATTGATTTTTCAAGTTAATTGTGTTATTAAAAATAGCAAAGTAAATTTGATAGACGCTCTTAAAATCAATTTTAAAATTACAAGAGTGTCATTGTAAATAATTTATAAAAGTTATAAATGATAAGCATGCAGTATTAACTTAATTTTTTCCCTATCAATCGTCTCTATATTAAGCTCAATTTACATGCAAATGGTCATGGGAACATCATATATAGTGAAAATATATCGGAAACTTTATACTAAAAGTATGACAAACGCTGGATTAGTTCGGAAAATTACGAGATGGAGAAAAGTAGTATTTTGGACAGTATATAATTTTAAAAGCTAATTACTATTGCTTATTAGAAAATAGATATTTTAAAGAATAAATACTTTTGTGTAAAGAAAGTATTTTTGCAAGCTATAAATTTAAATGTATATCTTGAGTAAATATATTAGAAATAAAAGTAGTTTTATAAAATACTTGCCTTGTTAAGTCTTTATGTTTTAAAAGACTGAATGTTGATAATTTTAAAGGCAAGTCAATTGAAATATAATTAGCTAAAAATCTTAATATAATAAAATTATTATATTGAAATAATTTAAACGCGGGTCGTTTATAGATAAAGAAGCTTATTCTTACCTGGATATTTTATTAAAAAAATGCGCAAGTAATATATGGACGTCCAAGTTAATTTAAAAATAATTAAATATAAATTTTTATAAACTATAGACTAAATTAAAATAATAACTTTTGAATAATATTTTTAAAAGAACTAAACCAGGATCCTATAAACTATTTTAATTTTATTTTATTTTCTTGTGGGAACTTATTTTAAAAAAGAACATTTTTGTTTTCATCAACTTTTAAAAAAAACACGTGTTGGACCGGAAACAGGAAATGGTGTTCTAGTGAATGTGTGCCTCAGATTAAAGAACTTTATGGTGAAAAGGAAACATCGCTGGAATTACTTGTAATATGAATTCTGTTTTATTTATCTAATATAAAAATTAAATATTATAAATTTATTAAAATAAGATAGGTACATATCTTTAAATAATAACTAAAAAATAATATAATGATTAATTGCATGAGTTTATTTTATAAATAATATAACACGGAATATTTTAAAGTATGATCGTGTGTATAAATGTGAATTATTTTATGAAGCTGTAATTCCGAAGAATATTGGAAGATGGACTGGACATTAATTCATTATCTATGGTAAAAATTGTATAATAATAATAATTTTAATGTATTTAATATGTTTTCTTTAGATCAACCGAATGATATGTTATTTTGAATGAGTGTATGAATATTTTAAAAATACACACACATTATATTGGCAGTGACAGTTTTATTTAAATATGCATAATTTGAATTTATGATATAAATATGATACAACATTACATAAAAGCTTAGAAATAATTATATGATTCTTTCGTTGATAAATTTTGATATTGTTTTTTATGTTATAGTATTAAAATTATATTTATTATTTATAAGTAATTATTTTATTTGCAAGTTAGGAATAGATTTAAAAGTCTATATTTTATTTTTATTTTATTGGATAAATTAAGTTAAGTTTTGTGTAGAAGTTTATGTTGGATTAAAGATTTACCGAAAATAGATGACGAAGTATAAATAGTTTTGGATAATTAATATTTATTTAAAGTTAGTGATTGTTTTCCGGAAAGTTTAACTAAGTTTTGGAGGATGTTTTTTTGTAGATAGAAAGTTATTAAGAAGGAGTAGAATAACACATAAAGTAAAGTAATCATTTTACATAAAAAAGAATCATAGAATTTATCTAATATAATACTTTATGAATTTGAAATTAATGAATAATTTAAATATTATTATTTTAACAGTACATATATGTAATGCATATTTGATAAAACATGTAACATGAATTGCAATAAGTGAAATATAAAATTATAATCAATTCTTTGTTATTACATTACAAGGATACATTAGTTTCTATATTATGCTATTAAAGTAATGCTGATAGTAAAGTAAACACATACTAGTACATGATGAAATAAGTAACAGTAATACTTAAGTGATGTAGCAATTTAATTAGTAAAGTTTAACTGTTTACATATGCTACATAAATATTATTTACATAAATTTTTCTGTGTAATAATTGAAGTTCACTGATATTTATTTAAAGTCTAAGTTCTGAAAACATACTTCAATGTTATTAATACAGCATTTTAAAGGATGTATAATTACTTATTAGAAGTATGAGTTAATAACAGTGTAAACATATTGTATTTTTATTTTCTTTGTTTTCATAATTTGAACTGTAAATATTGTAAATAAATTCTTAATCAAAGTTAATGTAAATAAATTTGTTTAATTTGTTTTAAAAGTGTGTCGAGTTCATTATTTTGCACCACAGCATTTGACAGCAGATAATTTGAACAAACATAATATTTGCACAATATGAATTTATTATTATTATTTAGAAATAAACACAATATTTTCCTGATTATTATTTATGAGAATTGATTGACATTCTTATATCATATTACAATGGTCATAGAGTAATTATAATACATCATATAAGAGTACAATATTATTTATTGCCACAGATTATTAAATTATGAGATTTTGATCTATTCCAAAATTAAGATGCTATATGAAAATAAAAGATATACATATGATTATTTATTTATTGAATACTTAATAATATAACAGAAATAAATAAGATTAAGTTATACCCTAAGATTAGTATTGAGTATTATTATTATTAGAATAAGTTAGGTGTATTTAGGTTTGATATAAAATCCTTTATCATACTTATTTACATGAGTTATCATTACTTTAAGATAATTAGAAGAACCTGAGATTATTTAATTATATTTTAAAAAATTAAAAGTTAAGATTTATTTATTTTATTATTATTATATAGTTTATTTTATTAAAAGCCATAAGAATGCTGTAGATGTAGTAGTAATTTAATAAGGAGGTAATAGTATTCTTATGCCATTGAGACAATGTGTTTGGAAGATATTGACTCAATGCAAATCTACTTATTGCTTTGTAACTTTACTTCACAGTCTCATGATTTTATTAAATACTTATTTAATGAGCACATAATATAGAATATATTGATTTTGATAATTGATAATAAATTTAATTAGAATATGATATTATAAAAGTAAATTAAAGATAGATATGCAAATTTTAATTAAGCATTATAATTTAATTGAGCTAGTCGTATTTCAAACTATATTATACATTATATATTATATATATACTCCATATTGGTACTATGTTATGACAGGTATTATTTATATTTTGTTCTATTTGTATATACTGTAATGGGATTTACCCTCTTTATGATTTATTCTATGGGTATTATACTTATTATTTATTATTTTACATTATTAGCTCATATTAATCTTTAATATTTTATTTTAAGACCCTTTTATTAAAGCAGAGAAGTAAAAATTTACTGAAAAAATATACAAACGGGCGGTCAGCTTTTCAGACCGAGGTACAACCTCCATGACTGCAAGAGGCATGACACATCTTATGGGGATATTTATAATGGGTTTTAACCCTGCATGCGCCATCCAACCTTAGACTGGACCTCATGAGACGACATGATTACGCTTCAAGCGCTTGACCCTTGGCTAGCTATTAAAATGTGAGATTGGCATAACCAGATTGTAAATAAGTTTATTTATTTATCCATCGGTAAATTGAGAGAGAGAGAGAGAGAGAGAGAAACTTACACCATACCAATAATTTACACATATTTATGAAAAGATAACAAAAAAAACATATGAGGAATGTTTATACATTTGGAACAAAAGCATGAACAGTTATTAACAAAAGTTAGCACTAGAAATGACATTTAAATGTTCTATCTAGAAAATAAATTTAAAAGTTCACACTTGAAATAAACTTAGAAGTTCTATTAGTGATGACTAGACATATTTACCTAGGTTTTTTTTTTTTTGTATAGTATCTGGGAGATCATCCCTGTCTTCTGATCCTGTCAAATTTATAATGGGCTTCTCTTACTAGTAGCTTAGTTCATGGCAGATAAAAACATTGGCAAAGGTGAGTCAGAGATAATATTACTGCATCATGCTATTGGTGTTCAGAAGATAGGCGGTAGAAAATGGATAAACACTCAACTTGATCTAACAATGCATTTTTCTCAGCACGTCTGTGTAAAGGTTGTATTATCTTGCTGGACTTGGTTGTTTTTGGTTGGCTTATAGACTCTTTGGTCAACTATCCTGGAAAAACTATCTGGTTTCTTCCTTTTGTTTTTTCTTTTTGCTTTTTCTGCTGCTGCTGCTCTTCTTTTTTTTTCTCCCCTGGACAATAGGCGTTTGCAGTATTTATACTCTCCGACTCCATCCACTGCTCGAATTCTTACTCATGATATCAATTCATTTGATATTTATTTTTTTTAATTAATTGCATTTTTAGTTTTTTATCTGTTTTTGATTACACAGAATTGTTAATTAATCAGTCTGGAATTTATGGCCAGAAACTGATTACATCTTGTACAATTTTGTTTTCTATTGTATGTTAAATTTTAATACACATAAAAAAAGAATGATAAGTTATAATTAGTATTTTAACTTAATCCCAAGGATTTTTACTTTTTCTTCTCTTTTTATTTTAATCTTTTTCCAAATAATAAAATATTGAAGTATAATTTTATTTTCCCCTATTTTATTAATAATATTATATGCACATACCATGTATATATGCATATTGTTACATTACACCCCTTATTAAGGATTTAAATGCTTCAATTCCTTTACTTAGGTATTGACCACTTTGAATTCTTAATAAAATAAACTTTAATAAATTTTTAAGATGTATGTAGATTTTCTTTTAATATTATTATTTTTATTTGGTAATATAAAGAGAGATATCTATTAAAGTACTAAGTAATTTACTCACAAATTGATTTTGTATTGATTAAACCAACTTGTAATTTCTTGCGGAAGTCGAGACTACAGCATGGTCCAATTTCGTGCGCCACGGATCACGAACACAGACTTTGAATCTGCGAATGGCAGGATTATTTCTCTGCACATTTGACTTAACACAAATATTTTTTTTTTATTAAATTACTGGGAATTTTTCTTCCCGATTTATTATTATTGGGTCAGGACTTTTTCTACTGGCACTTAATCATCAATATTTAATCTATGCACATACCCATTTGTAGAACAAAGTCACCACAATAAAAGCCTTAATCCAATCCAAAATATGATCTGAAATTCCTATCTTTGCTTATATACTCACACACACCTCAATCTTTATTCAACATTTCCTAATATTTGATAATGATTTATTTTCATTATTATTTTTATCATTATTAGTTTTACATTTATTTATTTAATTTTTATTTTGAATGCATTTTTTTTAAAATTTATTTTATCTTTTTTTTTCAAAACATTTTATTTTTATATGTTTATTTTGGTCACGCTTTGCTGTGTTCACAACACAGATTTAAGAGTTAGATTTTTCACAACAATAAAGGTAGACATAATTGAGGGGTTTGTCATTGTTTTTTACTTTTTGACATTTTCATAACTAAGTTCTTTTATTTCAGCATTTATTTTCATCATTTTTTTTTTTTTTTTATTAAGACTAAAACTTTGGTAATTATTTTCCTTTATTCGAAATTCCTGGTCATTATTGACTGAATCAAGCTGGCCAATCCGTCAGATTACATATTTAATTTTTATCTGGTGGTTTTTTATTATTCTTTCTTTTGTTAAATAGCCATTAGTGCTAGGGGATTGTGAATCACCCCTTGGGATTTCTTTTTGCTTTGCATGACTGATATTGGAATCACTTCCAGTTTTCTGAAAGATTTTTATTCTTTCGGGACTAGTGGAGAATTGTCTTCTTCAGGCTTCACTCCCTGAATTGATTCTATGGCTGGACCTTATTGCATTTATAACCGATTCTCTGGGTTGGGGTTTAAATCCTCTCTCTTGCATCATAAGCCGGTCTGGTACTGTCAAAAGCACTCTGCAACTTGACCATTTGCTCGACTGTTTTTTTCTATGTATCTATGAGTATTTTCTCGACATTATGAGGGAAATTGTGGCGCACTATCCGAATAATCTGTTGTTCGGATGTGGATTGGCCATTAAAGAATATAATTTTGTCACTTGCCTTTTGAAAAAAGCAGTGAACGGTTCACTGGGCTGCCATTTATCTTGCAATACCTGGTGATGAACATTTTTTTGGCATTCCTCGCCCCAATAGCTAGCTAGTAAGGCTGTTTTATATTTGGCAAAAGTGATGGGTTTTTTATATAAAGAATCCCACCAAGCTTGAGAATCTCTTTATAAATGGCTGCATACAATTGCATGAAATCCCCAGTAATTACACTTTTGTCACCTTTTATTGTAATGACAATGCTACACAAAATATAAATTCTAAAATTAGAATTTAGTATCTACATTTATTTAATATCAGTTGGTATTTTAATTAGTTAGAAAGTTAAACTTTCTTTGTTGATTTGAAACCCATCTTTTTTCATACATACCAACTCATAATTAAATTTCGTAATAAAATTTATTATTTTCATAATATTATTTTTTTATAAATTGTATTTTTTTAAAATGCCTTAATGGTTTTTTTTAAACTTAACAACAAATATATATACATGAAGCACATATATATACTGCTTCAATACATACATTCAAATGATCACATGATCATGATGTCTTATGTTTACACTCTAAATTGATGCTAATAGGTTTCTGCTGCAAAATTGCTATAAAGTGCCTACTCTTCCAATATTCCCAGACTAGTTTCTAGCTTGTGGCTTTCATAATTGAAAAGCTTTGGATCTGAGAGCACTACACATAGATCTTTGGATCTACTGCAACCCTCCAGCAGCCATTTTTTTTATCTGTTTAGCTAACTATAAAGCTATGAGCCTAAAATGAAACACAACAATGGTTTCAATCCAATCTGACTTGGTTGTATAGTCATATAGATCTGAACCCAGTTTATGTATACATTTTGCTGTCTTTGGTCTATAGCCATCAACATTATTTGACTAAGATTGGTATTAAACCATTAAAACATTACATGATCACCATTTTTTATGCTTACATCATCTGGTTAAAACAATAGGAATTCTTTCCATATAGTAGTGCCAACCAGTACAAGCCATATTAATCAATGGATGCTATGTTTGTGCATTAAAATCCCTATCTAGTGCCTACACATCCAATATCCCCAGACTAGTTTTTAAGTTTTTGGTGATCTAGGTGCAGTGTTCTCAGATCTAAGGTTCCTCACTGATGAAAGTCATAAGCTAGAAATTAGTCTGAGGTTATTGGATGAGTATTCACTAGATAGGAATTTTGAAATACAAATCATTTAGCATCCAGTTATTACAATGATTTGCACTAGATGATACTATTATATGGAGAGAGATCATGTAACCATAAGAAATAGTGATCATGTGATATTTTAGTGTTTTACTATCAATCCTGGTCGAAGGACGTTGATGACTATGGACCAAAGACACCAAAATAGATACTGAACTGGGTTCAGATCTATATGACTATATAAGTGAATTAGATTGGATTGAAAATATTGTTGTGTTTTCATTTTCGGTGCATAGCTTTATAATTAATGAAAAAAATAAAAGATGGCTGCTGGAGGGTTGCATTAGATCCAAAGGTCTATGTACAGTGCTGTCAGATTCAAGACTGTTCATTGATGAAAATCATAAGCCAGAAATTAGTCTGGGAATATTTGATGAATAAGGCATTCACAAACCTAGCATCCATTGATTACCATGGGTTGCACTATTATATGAAGAGAGTTGCTACTGTCATTCAAATGGTCTAGCAGTAAATTGATACACGAATGTCAGATACATCAAATCAAATAATAACATTCAAATATGTTTGTTTATAATATTTTTCATTAAAAATGTAATTAAATACATGATTGTGGTATATATACTATTTAAATAAATTATTAAATATTTATTTCCATATGTCAATCCTATATTCACATATATAATCTCACACACACATGTAATAAGTCTGTCATTCTATTGGTTAGCCTCCTACTTCAGTTAGATTATATATTTATTCCTTTATGTACATTTTATTTTAATCATTAGTATAAAATTTTCTTGTTCTAAAGTTGATAACAATCTAGCCTTTTTTTTTTTTTAATGATTTTACACTTTTACCTTAAACATATAATACCTTGCTTCATTTTTTTTATTTACTTTAATAGTTTAAATAAGCATCTTTAAGTTCAGGAATTCTCATTTAAATTCCTCTCATTTAATATAATGAATTTTCATATATACCTGGGTCTCGTTTTATGCGGATTATTTTAATGCGATTTGGAAGTTATACGATTCATGTTTTTTCTTAATATCCTTCATATTTCACTATAAATTATTAATAACTTATTGTGACTTTAAATACTTTTTTTTTCTTTCAAAAATATAACGTTATATTAGCAGCTTAGCTGTATTTAGAATCTTAGCTTCTATATAATGAGTAAATAATAATAATAGATTTATACATACGTATAAAAATATCGCAATAAATATTCAAACATTTTAAACTTTTAAAACGTATTTTGTTAAATATTAACAGAAATAAATATTTTTTTTTCGATTTTTAAAATAAATAATAACGAAGATTTTATTGATTTTATAAACTGGAAATAATCTTTCGAATGATAATATCTAATCTTTTTGTTTTGATTGCATCTCATTTTTTTAAATATAGAAACAGCACAAGACTGGAAGTGGCGCTAGTTGTACAACTCGCCATGAATCTGATTTCTTACTAGTTCACAAACGAACTCATATTGTAAAGTAGCGGTAATGATTAAAATATGTAAAAAAAGTTTGTCTTATATTAATTTTTTTTATATATTTGAAATTTTTTTATTAGTCATACTTTATTTCCTTAATTTTTTAATGCAAATTTTAAAGTAATTTTTTCTTGCTGCTTTGCTTTTATGCCAATTTCAGAAAATTATGGGAACCTATTCCCCATTTTTCAAGGTAAGTTACGTTTATTTTTGTGCGATTTCTTTTGTGCACGTTTTCTGAGGAACCTATCTACCACATAAAACGAAACCCAGGTGTATGGTTTAATTATTACTGTGTTAAACTATATTTCAACTATTCTTCTCCACTCAAAAAAAGTGTTACAAAATAATATAATTATTTCAAGATCAAATAAAATAAAACTTATTAATATAATGAAGTGTGAATCATTTATTCATTTACTGTCATTTCAATAGAAAGTAAAAGTGTTCAAAACTTGCACTTTCTTTATGCAGTAATCTAGAATAAAGTACAGAGATATTCTCAATGTTATGTACACTTCCACAACATTTTTTTGATCTTATGAGTTTTAATTTAATCTTGGTTTTGAAAATGATTCTATATCCTTAGAATCATATTATACCATATGGATTTGTTTTAGATGAATGGGAAAATTCACCTAATCATATTAACCTGAACTTTATTTTATGGTTTGGATCACAGGAATATTATCCAATGTTAATTGTGCCTCACAGATTTCATAATTAATTCAACTCACAGCTCAGCTTATTTATTTTAGATTCAATTTTATATCAGTCAAATGTTCAGGTATTGGCAAGAATCTTTTAAATAGTAGTTGCTTACAGAAAAGGTAAACCATAGGAACTTTATTCACAATTCTTCTTATATATTAGTGTATCACAGTTTCTCAAGTTTGAGTGTCAATTTCTTTGATTACTTTTTCACTCTTATATTAGTTTATCTATCTCCTGATTCATTCTCTTCTTTTTTATATTAACAAAAAAATTGTAACTTTTTTTAGTCTTAATCCAATATATCTGATTTTTTTTAATCCTTTATTAATTGAAACATATATGAAACATAAAAAACCAGACTTAAGTAGATCACATGATCACTATCTCATACTAGCACAATAACTTAAGTAGATCCTGAGGCTAATTGTAGTCTTAGTCCATTTTGAACTAAAATTTTAGTTTAAATAAAAATCCAAGATACTTATTTTGCAATTGATTAAATTTCATTACAACTTAAAATATATTTTTTAATATTAATTAAATTGCCATGACTCTGCATTTACATAAAATATAATTTTTTTGTTTGTGTTTGCTATGATTTTAATGTTTCATTAATTCTAAAACTTGGCCTAATCTGCCTACTTATGATAATTTCATAAAATTGCTTCTTTAAATCTTATAATTAAATGAATTTTACAAATTATAAGTGTTTATTATTTAGATAATATTTTTTTCTGCACTCTTTTTTGCTACTTTTCCTTTTTCTTTTTTATACAGTGGAGTTGCAGTATCATTTATATTTTATTTCAATCTTCCCTTGTGAGCTTTTTTTGATAATCTTTGATTTCAATAGAATACATATTGTTTACTGAAATTCAAATACACAACACTTTTCAATATGCAAATACATATAACAGGGATACTTTTTTTATTATGTAAATTAAGATAATGATATAAACAAAAGTAAGAAAACAAAAACGAGAATGTAGTTATTAGTAATACGTTGAGGAAGTACATTCACATAGTTATTTATTGGGTGTGTGTTCATTCATTCACATTTGATCACAAAATAGAAAATTTATTATAATGTTATTTTTTTCTTTTAAATAAAATGAATAGCAGATTTTCATCATGATTAAACATACTGTGGATGATAATCTTTTTATTTTTTATTTCTTTTTCCCCCTATAGAAACATAAGTTTCACTATCAGCAGACTATGATTTTTGTAGTTTTGAGGTTTTTTAAGTCTCCATCGACTTTAATCATCCATACTTGTCATTATCCATTTTAGATTTTATGTTAACTCATTCAAAGTGTATTCTAGTGACAACTTTGGTCATATTTGCAAAATTTTATTTTTACAATTAAACCTTTATTCTGTATCATATATTGATAATCTTTACATTATTTATTACAAATATAAGCTTACAAACAAAAGACATTCTAAAAATTAATATTTGAATTTTGAAAAATAGAAAAATAAATTACTAACCTGAATACTAATGATTGTTCTTTTCATATTGAATTGCAACCTTTGCATGCATATTCATAAAAATTATTCAATGAAATATTTTTTATTTGAATTCTATTTTTAAAATAGAAGAGAATTTTTAGTCGAGATATTATAAAAGAATGAAAATATGTTTTAAAAATAAAAATTACACTTAACTATTATTAAAATTTCACATAAAATTTATTCACCAGTGTTTATGAAAGCAATTCTTTTTCCAGTAAAAACAACTACTGCTTTATTATAAATATGTTTTTATGATTCATCTTCTTGAAGACAAATATTTTCAAATAAAATCTAACTGTAATCATATACTTTTTTTGCTTTAAAATAAATATTTTACAAATATGTTGTAGAAATAAGCTTAAATATGTAAATAAATTAATGAAAATGGCAATCATGTTCAGAATGGCTTCAGGTCAAATAATCTATCAATTACTGATGTTGGTTTCTTTGTATTATGATATATCCAACCAGAGTATTGTTGGCTTTCTTTCATTATTAAAATTTACATGATATTTGTATAAATCTATGATACTGACATCTTCAGATTTTTTTTAACTAATAATTTTTGTTTGGATTTTGACACACAAAAAAGCTGACTTGAAAAGTAATATTATAGATAATCACAAAATAGCAAAGAAAAGTCGAAATGATAGCAGTGACATCATAACAGCCCAAAATTAGCGATTTGTAATGATTAAATTATTCAAATTTTAAGCTTTCTGAAGCAATACAAGACTGTTTTACAGTTCTTTTTTTCTGATACTACTAAGTTGATAGAGAACATTCATTTTATCCTTTAAAAAAGATATTTCAATTTTATGAAACTTTTAGCTGTATACTTGGAAAACATTTTATTACATGAAATACTGTAACAAATTAAAATTCAGAAGGAATAGAATATATGAAAATTAAAATATATGTGCTTTCAATGTAACCCAAAGAAATCCTTAATAAATATGATTATATACAGTGCACCAAGACTGAAAAATGGCTCTGCCATATTGTAAAATTTATTAAATTTACACATTTTAGTATTTTTATTTTTTGTTTACATTTTTTTTAGGATAGCATTTTATAAATGAAATAGTGTATATTGACATAATGCATTTTGCCCTTTCACTGTACATATGTCAATTATATAGATACAATACTATGAAATAATCACTTTAGTATATATATGGAAACATCTAGAATAGGTGATAATAAATTATCATATTTGAACTCTTAATTTTAAACTAAGGAAGTAAAAATAATTGATGGGCATTTTATAGATATAATTTAAATGAAATGGATATGCGTAATACCAAACAGTTGTTAAATATTTAGTGATTTTTTTGATTTATAATTGCAAAGTTTCTGAATAAAACTAGGGTTAGTTTTAAGTTTAATATATTTTGAATATTTTTGTAACATATAATAAATAGAATGTCTATATACTTTACTTTGATAGCAGTTATAAAATATATTAAACTTTAGATTTTCACTATAAAAAATATGAATAAATTAGTTTTTACTAGTTCTTAAATAGATTTAAAAGTATAGATAGGGAATGTAGATAATTAATATGGAAGTTAGATAAAATAGTTAAAGGAAGAAATAAATTTGTAATTAGGGATGGATTAAATTGATTTAAATAGTTTTTTGTTTATTGGTGTTTTAGATGGTTTCTAATATTTTTGAAAATTTACACTTAATATGTAAAAAAGAAAGTTTTATAATAAAGGAAATAGAGGGAGGGAGAAGTAAGTAAAAATATAATTATGTATAATTAATGTTTTATTATAATGAATTTGATGTGTTAATATTAATATAAGAGATTTTGTATTTAGAGTATTATGTAAAGGTATATATTTTTTTGTTGTAGATCCTTGAAAATGATTGTAATGGTATAAAGAATAGTTGAAATGTTTATAATATGTGAATTTATATATATATGTTCATTAGTTAATATATGGAAATAAAGTTTTTGGAAAGAAATATGAAGTTTTATGCATTTATTTATAATGTTGGATAACATATATATTTTAAAAGAAAAAAGTGATTGTTTAATTTGTCATTGTATAATGATAATATTATGGTGTAATATATATTGTACAATTATCCTCTGTGCATTCTTAAAAATTAAATATATATATATAAGTATTGGTTATGAATATAGTATTAATAAAATATACTTGTTTTAAAAAATATATATATTTATTATTTTTAATTTTTTGGCTTTTTAGGAATTGGAATTAATTCCAAAGATAGAAAATTTTGATCGAGATAAAATGGAAGATTTATTAAAGCAGCGTTTTTTCTATGACCAGTCTTTTGCCATTTATGGAGGTATGTTAATATATATAGGAAAGATAATAATATATATTGTCAGCATGCTGAAATTGCCTTTGTAATTCCGTATTTTAGTTGTTTTGTTATCAAGATTGGTGACTGATTATAATCAAATAATTTGTTGCTTAGGCAGTCATATGATGTTTGTGTGCTGGAAGTTTAACTCATGAATCCTTAGCTCTTGAGTCTATCATAGTATCACTTGCATTAAAACATGCAGGGCTATTGACTACTTATTGTTTATGATAATGTGAATGTAAATTTTTATTTTTTAACCAATAAACTTTATTATGATGTTATCTTTACTGTTAATTCATCAGAGTTCTGTCTTTAGTTTAAAAATGCACATTTAAAGTTGCTGATTTGACAGATTCCAGTTGCTTTTAAAAAATTCTCTGATTTGCTAATAAATTCAGGGGAAAGACTAGATTTAACTGTATCAATTTTGTTTTACTTTAAACTATCATTTGTAAATCCTTACACTTTTGTTGCAGGTAAAAGTATCCTAATTAGGACTGCTAAACTTGCAGTCATTCTGTCCCACTTCAGTTCCAAAGTGACTCTTTATTGATTATGTGTTCCTGTAAGATTATATCTCAAGATATCAGTTCTGTAAATCTTTTTTTTCACTATTGTTTTCTCATTGTCAAATATTGCGATAAAAGGAAAGAAGAAATTAGAATCAGAATAGTTGTGTCTATAATTAATGATAAAAATTTTATACAAATTTATAATTTCATTGTCACACTTATAACAGGAACATGGTTGATGATATGAGAAACTTATGATAACTGAGCCTTTTTCTAATTTAAGTGACTGAGTCAATGTAGTTAAAGAATACATATAGGAGACAGAAACATTATTTGTATTAGAAACAGTACCTAGCAATTGACTATCCAAAATCTTAACTTACAAGATTGTGCATTGCTTAGCTTAGTGAAGTATTTTATGGGTAAGGCATGATGAAAATTTTTTTTTATACTAGAATAGATTAGGCTATACACATCTATTCTTTCAGTTGCTATTATGATCAGAAATAAGAACATACATATTGTGTTTTTTACTTGCATATATTAAGATAATTGTTTTTCTAGAATGTTTTTAACCAATTGTTATTAACTAAAATATCAGAATATTTGGTATCATTTACAATACAGTTTCATTTTAAGAATTACTGTTTCTTTGAATTATTATTTTATATATCGATCATTGTGAATATCTAAATATATATCTCAGTGTCATAAAATCTCATTTTAACACTGGTTATTGAGTTGTACATTAAGGTCATTTATATTATCATTTTCTGGGATTATGTTTGTAAATTTATTTATGTAGATTAAGTGATAATTTTTTTCCAGCATATAAAACTATGTTTATGACGGTTAGAAAACTAGTTGTTAATCAAACCTGCTATTTGTTTTTATATTATTTGATGGAGTGATGTAGTATTTACTTCTATTATTTTTACAATAATTAAGATTTATTAATTGTATTTGATATATAATAAAGATTAATTAATCATTTTCAACCATTATTGATTCATTAACAAAGTTTAATCAGTCTCTCTTATTGTAATTTTTCTTCTCATCATCCCTGTAAACTTCTTTATCTACCCATCTCACAGAAGAGTTTTTTATAATTTTTTGGAATCCAGCTTCTATTATTATTTCTTCTAGCATATCCATCCCAATCCATTTTGCCTTTTAAATTGTTTTAATGATGTCAGTGATATCTGTATATTTTCAATCTTTGTTATTCCCAGTATACATTTCTCCATACTTTATTATATAGTTTGAAATTTCTGTATTGCTTTTCTCTTACATATTCTTATTTCAAATTCTTATGCAAGAACTAGTAAAATATATTCATTAAAAAGCTTCATTTTTAAACTCATAAGTATATATTAATCTTATGTTACTTCTAACCAATCACATTCCAACCAAGTTTAATTCTATGAATAATTTCATCCATTATATTTATTCTATATTAATAATCTGGCCGAAGTATTTGTACTGGTTAATTTCTAATTCATTATTATTAATTTTTACTTTTTCCTGTGGAAAGTTATTGATGATTATTTTAATAATTTTAGCCTTTATCTTTTTACAGTTTATATATTTATAAAAATGCTTTAAGTAATTTAGTGTGATTGTAAAATGATGGACTCAAACAAGAGCTTAGCATTTTGCATCAATACCCAGCTGAGAAAAAGTTTAAAAAATCTCATTCCTGAGTGCTAGTTACTTTATGAACATTGCGTGATATCCATATAGCAGACTTTTATCTTTTAGAAATGGCAATAAATCACTACCATTGTTTTTGTTTGATTGAATTAAAATATTGTTCTGTCTGAATGTTTATTTATATTTTTGAAATTTGTTATTGCTTGATAATAATAATAAGGTTTCTTTATGTATTCTGTTAATCTTGTTAATGTTGAGTATGTGAAAAAAAAATGCTTCAATTCTAGGTATTGCTGGTTTATATGATTTTGGGCCAGTTGGCTGTGCCATAAAAGCAAATATTTTGGATGCATGGAGGAAATTTTTTATTCTCGAAGAGCAAATGCTAGAAGTGGATTGCTGTATGCTTACTCCTGAACCAGTTTTGAAGTAATTTGTGTGTGCTTTTTGTTTAGTTTTCATGTTTACATATTTTTATTTTTTTTTATTTTTAATTTTATTTTAAATTACAGTATATAAAGTATACATAATATTATGATTAGCATGAATGTTTATTTCAATTAATTTTGAAGAGAACCCTCACTTTTCTTATATATACAGTATGAAGGTCTGGTCTGGTTTGGTTTAAAAGTCATTTAAATTCATTTTCCATTTTTTTATTGGGCTATCCTCATACTTTTTTTCATCTGATTTTGAAATAGCAGATGGAGGTATCTCTTTAGCTGAATACATGAGGATAAAGCATTTTTCAAAAGTATAAACCATTTTTGATTGCATTCCATACACATGTAAATGGAATTTGAGTAAATTATATATACAAACATTAATCTGCTGCAAGTTGCAGTTACAGTAATGAAAGTATTCTTTAATCAATCACTATATTATGTAAAATACTGATTAATAACTCTAAAGGATACATTTATTTTGGAAGAACATTCCTCATTAGCTTTCTAAAGTGATGCTAATTATGCATTTAAAGATAGTTATTTTTCTTTTTTAAGAATATAAAGTTAACCAATCTGATATTAACAAATTAATACAAGACCATATATATGACTTAATCTTGTTTATTATTTAACTATGTTAAAATGGGCTGATATATAGCATAAAATTATATTGGTGTTTGACATTTTAATGTCAAATCAATCAATTTTATTCTATTAATATAAATGAAGGTCGGTGTTTTTGTGTGGACAATTGCGCCTAATGAGGATATCCGTCTAAAATATATGTCCTACAAAGTAATTCGTTAAGTTTTTTACATAAAGTAATGATTATAAAAGAATGTTTCCACCACTGCAAATGGAAGTTAGATTGATTCATTTTTATATATTTTTTGCATGTTGTTCATGTAATTATATATAAAGACTGTGAATAAATTTTTGAGATTTGTCCATATACGTGGTTATTGAGAACTGATATCTGTGTAATACAGTAGCTATTGCCAAATATGTCAAGTAATCTTCCTTTCACTTTCTATCCTTCTATATTCACTTAATTAATTTGATCATTTTGAATGAAACAAACATTTTTACAGTGGTAAAGAAAAGTGAATATAGAAGGAGCTAAAGTGAAAGTATAAATATTAAAGAAGGTAGAACACACTGAAGTTTAAGAAACAAGAACAAAGGGAGAAAGGATATTTGAATATATGAATGCAAATGAACTGGATAAGAAGAAGCTTTGAAGAAGACTGCTGCTCAGTTGAAACTGTCAGACTGATTAAATTAAATAAAATAAGCATTGTTACAGTGGTAAAGTGTTTATCTATCTAAATGATTATCAATCATTTTTATTGAGAGAAATTATAAATTTTATAGTTAGCTAAAAAAAATAAAAGGTGGCTGCTGGAGGGTTGCATTAGATCCTAAGATCTAGGTGCAGTGCTCTCAGATCCAAGGCTCCTCACTGATGAAAGCCACAAGCTAGAAACTAGTCTAGGGATATTGGATGCGTAGGCACTGGATAGGGATTTTATGCACAAACCTTCCTGCACCCATTGATTACTCTGGCTTGCACTGAGTGGCGCTATTGTATGGAGAATTTTGCCTCTGTGAAAAACAGCTTCTGTAAGCCTAAAGAATGGTAATCATGTGATGTTTGCTGCTATATTTTATATTATTTTTGATATAGATTTTGAATATTAGAAATATAAATATATCAGTGAAATCCCTAAATTGTGCTGATGTAGTCCAACTTTTTTTTTAAAACTTTCACTTTTCTTTCTGATATAAAAGATTATCATTGATAATAAATATATAGTAAAGAATACATATTCATAAGATAATAATACATACAAAGCAGCAGTATATAGTATTGGAGAACTGCCTAGCTGTGGAAGTATGATTGTCTGATATTCATTTTAGGAGCCATGAGCATACTTTTTCCAATGACTACATTTCTTTGTTTGCAAATGTAGGAAATTGTAATTAATTGTAAAGAAAAAATTCTAAATATACATATATAATGTACGTCAACTTTAGATGAAATTGAGAATAGATAATTTAATTGTAAATAAAATTTATTTATATCAGCAAACTAGTTTTTGTTCTTTACAGTTTAGTGCTGTAAATAAATTTTATTTAAAAGTAAATTGTCTACTCAGTTTTGTTTAAAATTGAATATCTGAAATGATTTATAAATAACCATACATACGTAAAATAATTAGGAGTGATAAATTAAAATTAATGTATTTATCATTATTGTAAATTCTTTTCTAGAGCTTCTGGCCATGTCGATCGATTTTCAGATTACATGGTGAAAGACCTTAAAAATGGTGAATGCTTCCGAGCCGATCATCTTATTAAAGGTAAATTAATAAATTTGCCACAAATATATGTTAAAAAATTTATTTAAAAAAGATATTTTTTAGAAATTTGTACATATATTGAATGTTTGTGCTGTGTTATTATTGTGTTTTAAAGTTTTGCTGAAAAAAGTTTGAAATTAACTTATATTTAGAACTTTGAGAATAAGTTTTTCCATTAAAAAATAAATTGCTTCCACTACTGTTTTAATTGCAAAAATGAATTTTCATAAGCATTAAATACTAAATTTAATATTGATGAGAAGATAAAAATTTTGATCATTCAGAGCATTTAATACACACATATATTTGAATAGTAATAACACATATTGTTAGTAAAAAGTCTGATAATGATTTATTTCTTAAGAGTTTAAGAAGTTTAAGCATCGGAAGTGACAAAGCTGGGCTACAATTCATGGACTTGATTTCCAGTCTGCCAGTGCATTAAATCATCCAGAGCAAAAAATTTGATGGCAGTTTCAAAATGGCTATACTTTATCATGCTATTAAGTTCTAACAATGTCAATCTCTTGACTTTTCAAAGGAAATCAGTAATGAACACTTGCACAGACCAAAACCTCACACTCATTTAAAAAAAATTTGAAGGACTTACATTGTAAATCTTAAAATACTATAATAAAATATTAATTCACTGCCTTGTTGATGAAAATATGTAGAAAACAAGTCTTTTATTTCACTTTTGATGAAACCAGTTCACTTATGTCGACAATATGTAATTCTTGTGAATGATTATTATGATTTATACCATATATGATATTCAAGAAAGCAAAGAGAAAATTATCACTGTGCAATATTGAAATAGTGAACAAACAAACCCAGAGAAAGTGGGCTGATTTATTAGAAATAAACCAATTACACACGAAGATCTTTATGTGTCTAAATGAAGAGGGTGTAAGAATTTTGAGGTAACTCAAAATGATGACTAACTGACTTAAGTCAAGACTTAAACTTTTATACATAGCAATGCTGTGACAGATTTTTCTATAGTCAGATTGAAGATTATTGAAAAAATTTGTGATTATAGTATTTAGATAGCTGTACATATCAAGTAGTTAATACAGTTATGAAGAATTAGAAATCGTAAATGAAAAAATAGTTAAAGATTTGTATTATAATAATAGGGTTGGAACACTAGTAGAATAGAGAAGAAAAGATTATGGATTAATAATAACAGTAAAAGATTGCTAAATTTTTCAGAAAAAAAAAGCAAGGCAATAATTATTACACACTTTAAAATCATAAAAAGAAAATTTATAAGAAAAATTACAAATGATAATACTAGAATTTAAATGGGTTATATATTAAAAATGAATATATACACCCTAGCTAGATTCAACATAGATTCTGTTTATTGTTTAGTAGGGATATAATTATAAGAATTGAATAAAAAAAAAAGACAGCTCTTTAATAAAGTGAATAAACAAAGTTAAATATAGATTGTAGAAGATTAAATGATAAAGTAAGGAAATTGAAATAAAAGTAGACTTATTTTTAAAAAATCCTAGTGCAAATAGATTATGAAAAAGTTATAAGGTCAAAAATAAACCTTTGGTTAGCAATGAAATAAGCAAAATAATAGAGAGCAGAAAATTGAAAAATTTAAGTAACTAAAGAAAACTGAAATAAGTATAGAAAGATTAACAGTCAATTGAATCTTGAAATTGATAATGCTAGCAAAGAATATTAGAAAGAGAATTTAAATAGATAGAAGAATTACAGAGAATAAGAAAAAGGCTGAATTTGATTTAGGTTACAGCAAAATAAAACAATTGTGGAAAAAAGATTAGCAGCAATTAATCTAATTGAAATTTTTAGCCTTTTTACACAATAGTAAGTAATTAAATAAATTTTGTACATTCTTAAAGATATATTTTTATCTTTAAATCTTTTAAGCTTTTGGGGAAATTTAGTTTTAAAATACTTTTTTCTTTCTTTAATAAAGTTTTCTTTTAATAATTTTCCATCTGTGCGATTTTTTATATATATACAAGTTTAGATGACTTTTAATTTTTAAAAACAAATTTTTTATTTGCGAACTTTTTATTTTTAATTTCTAATTTTATTTATTAGAATGTAACAGCATGTGTGTCCATTACAATATATATATATATGATTTATATAGTAGAAATAATTTTTAACAGTTGAATAAAAAGAAAGTGTTAGGTAATGAGAAAATAAATTATGCATTAATGGAAAAAGAAATTATAAAAATTATAGCTGAAGTAAAGTCTCCAAAGCAGATAGATTTAATGGTTCTGGTTGGAAAAAGATGATTTGAAAATATTAGTTGATCTGTCATGTAATTTATGAATCAAGAGTGTAGCTAATAATTTTTTTTATTCAACAGTTGAGATTCCAATAGCGAACAGAGATTTAAAATACAGTGAAATGTGAGAATTTTGCTTAAGCAAGTTTAATCCCTCATACAGATAGTTTTGAATAAAGCTTTTGTAGATTTGACTAGCTTTTGAAGAT
Organism: Epiperipatus broadwayi; assembly: GCA_028023455.1. Classification (NCBI taxonomy): domain Eukaryota; kingdom Metazoa; phylum Onychophora; class Udeonychophora; order Euonychophora; family Peripatidae; genus Epiperipatus; species Epiperipatus broadwayi. The sequence goes on along the minus strand of JAQFVV010000139.1, from coordinate 1,939,963 downwards.
CAGTTTGGATTTAGAAAAGGTAGCATGACATAAGATGGATTAGGAATAGTGATGATAATTATTGAGAAGTATATAAATAGAAAAAGTTAATATTTGTTCTATTGATTTAAGCAATTAGTACAGTAGTATAACAATCTGGAAGCATAGAGTTAATTTTAATTAATTAATATTTAAAATACTGTTGTACTTTCTGGAATAAATGATACTTAAATTATCATCATAGTTAGAACTGATTATTAAAAATTATAATGTTTTGATCAAGATTAATTAGTGTTAACATTACCTAATTGATATCTGTAAAGCTATATATCAAAGCTAAATGTTGAAGAAATATGCATATATGTGTATGTTAATATTGTGTTTAACTTATGATGGTGAAAGCAGCTTGTCAAGCAGAAAGATTTTTTATTTGATAATAAATAGAATTTTTATAATATACAAGTCTTATAAACTATATGGAATAATAAATTCATGGCATTGCTAATGCTATATATTTGGAGAAAACCATAAAAATATTAAATGGAACCTTAATGCATTTTAAATGCTGAGCATAATTGTCAAAGGCAATCATTATCTGCAAAACAACAGGAAATGGAAATACAAAATTGTATATTTATATGCTAATGTTACAGTTAGATTTTCTGTTCATCATTAAATCAAGCTTGTTTCATTTTATGTTTCTTATCCTTGTATTTAGTGCAAACAGTATTTATTGCCTTTAGAACATGATCGAATATCTTTTTGTATCTAAAAATATTAATGATACTGTAATCATATTTTAGTTTTATTTTAATATATATATTGTTTTGCGTATTAAGGTTGTATTTTCACATTTTTCTCTAAATATATAAGTATTGCTTTTAATTCATTGCATTTTAGTGATGGAGCTATGATAGTTATTTAAAAATTATATATTATAATTTCTAATATTTTGGATCTAATTGGAAAATTAATTATATTTGAGTTTTTTCTTTTTTTTTTTCCAGCTCATTTAGAAAAAATTCTGAGTTCCGATAAACTTTCAATTGAAAAGAAAAATGAATGTGAAGAAATTTTAGCTTTGGTAAGAAATTATTTAATGTACATGATATAAATCAAAATTTATATATTTTATGAAATAAATTACCATGTAAAATTTTAATTTTCAAACATCTTAAAAAAATTACTCACATGATAGAAGATATGAAACAGTATTTATAAGTAGTAATGGCACTTAATATTATGTTTAAATCAGTAACTTTCTCATGTGATCTTAGATCATAGAAATTGCATTGAGAAGTTAGCTTAGTAGTAAGAATGGATAGCTGCAAAGCAGAATGTGGTTTTTGATTTCTTCTAGAAAAATGTGATAATGAAGGGAAAGAATTCCAATCAGTTCAGTTGAATAGAACTAACTGTTCTTCCTGCTACTTTGATGTTTAAATATTACTTGATATGCACAATTCAGTATATAATAAATTCTTTTCTTATATTGTTTTCTAGCCTTATTAACTTATCTATCATCATTTAACAGTTTCCTAAATACTTAAAAACACTAACTTTTGATTCAACTGCCATTCATAAACTCATTTTAAATTATTGCTTTAATATTAGTTGTATTTTATTTAGCATCCTACTAAATTCATTTTCATTATACTATCAATTTATCGGAAATCTGATATAATAATTATTCTTTTTTTAATGCTAATTCCATTTTTATCAAAACACCATTAATTTTATCTCATTTAAATTAAATGTTAAACAAAACTTGAGAAAATAGGCCTGCTTTTTTTAAATAACTAAGTGTGTATTTCTTTTGAAAGAACACTATAATCTCATGATACTTAATTCCTAATAATCAGCTTGCATCTTTCTTCCAGTATGTGCCTTTTGTTTTTAGAACATCTGTTTACAAACGAATTCACATATCCTAGCTTTTTTTCAAAATCAGTGAAACAAATATGAACTTTCTTTTCTCTTCCTATATTTATTTCCATAATTGTATTCACACTCTAATTGCATTTTTTGTACTTCTACCATTTCTTTAGATAAAAACATATATATTATAAATATGTAATATTAAAAATTTTCTGAGAGTGTCTTAGCAGCATATAAGATTAAATTAGTTGTTCTAAAATTCTCACATTTAATTGCATTATATTGTTTCATAATGGAAATATAGCAGATGAAAAAAAAAGTCACTAACCTCTTTTTTGGAAAAATTAATTATATTACACCCCGCAAGAAATTCTCTCAAACTTTTTTTCACCAATACTTTTATCTGTGCACTTTTCTCATCAGTTTTCTGTGTTTGTAAACTTCATCTTACCAATTATCTTTAGAATCTGTTATCTTTATCAGAGTGTTTTCTTTTTAAAAAAAATAATTTAGATATAGGCTTGTTATTTCTATCATATAAATTGATTATATATATTTATCTTTTCAATTTATTTACTTTCTCTTGTAAAGAATCTACCTTTTTTCCTCCTAATTATTGCTTTATTACAGCAATTCTATTATTCCTACCAAGTTATTTTATTTTAAAACAGGCAAAACTCTCCATACAGTAGTGTTATTCCATGCAAGCCAGAGTAATCAATGAATGCCAGAAGGCTTGTGTCTGTTTTAATAAGAGTTATGAGCAAGCATAAGAAACGGTGATCATATGATGTTTAGTGGTTTTTATTTTATATTAAATGAAATCACTATTTTTTTCATAATTCTACTATCTTTCAATATTCTTTTATCTAAAATTTTATTGATTTCTGGTGATTTACTTTATCATGATTCAGAAAAAAATGTAGTCCAAAATTAAAAAAATAGAAATTAGTAAAAAAAAATGAAAATTTTTAGTATTATTGTTATCAATTTTGCCACATTTATTATTTGCAAAAGTATGCAAATGTATATAATTTTAATAATATATTAATGATATATGTTTATAAAATATGTGTTTAATATTAGCTACAATATTTTTTTTTTTTTTAAATCTTTTTTTAATTTTTAGTTAAAATTTTATGGAGTTTGTAATTTCTTTTTTAAATTTCTTTCATTGTCTCAAAGTTGAAAAAATTAGTTAGAGAATTAGAAGACTGCTTGTGCATGTATCAGGTTTTTATTAATTATCAATAAAGTTCTATTAATTCCCATAGATAAGAAAAATCTCATGTTATTTAAGATCCTAATCAATTGCATATAACATTTTTTTAACACATTTGATTTTAAAATTCAAGATTTGTGAAAGAATATTTCTCTGCTGTGAAATATTCTATATTTTTATCAATTTTATATTGAAATGCATCACACATACTATATCGGATGGGCTAAAGGTGGAACAAAGAACATAGCAACACTCATACTAAAGTTGACCATCCAATAATCTTACCTTATGTAAGACAGTAAGTACATACTGTATGACCAACTCTGCTAAACTACAGTCAATGCTTAAAAGTGTTAATAACTAAAATTTTATTTCTCCAATACAATATTAGTCAGTACCTGGATATTTCCAGAATGACTTATCATATTTAATATAAATAGTGTGAGATTTCTCAAAGTATCTCAATGAAGGAATGTGTTGAACTGATTATATTTCCATAGCAATAATTCTTATTTATTCATCTGGACCAACGATAAAGAAAATATTGAAGCTACAAATCAGCTTTATTTGTTTTGAAGATAAGAATACTTCTCTACTTTCCAACATCACTCTCTGGATTTAAAGGACTGATTTATTTATCCCAGTTACTCTATTATAGTAAATTATCTGTAGTCTATTACAATTTGGGAACACTTAGAATTCTTTTCTATGCATTTGATGATTTACAATCATACATATAAGACAACTCCACTCTATGCAGTCAAGTTGAAAATTGAATAAAGTCAAGTTGAAAGTTAAATAAATAATGGATACAACTACCATGTTTGGGTCTTATATTAATTTTTGCTCCAAAAGACACCATAGGGCTTATTATAAACACTTTCCAAATTTTTTGGAATAACCTGTTTTCCAGAAGGTTTGTGATGATAATGTTGACCTTTAGATTCTTGAGTTTTGAATTTTATTGTAACGCTCTAACCGAGATATTCTGCCAAAGGCAACTGTCTGTAGAAATTTCATATACTTATCTATGAGGTTCCTCCTGATTTCTCTACTTTTTCATAAGAGCAAAGTTGATTAGTGGTTTCCATACATTATGTATAGTCACAGTAGGTTGGCTTATGGAATTTTTTGCTCTTGTCATGTGAGTAGCTTCTTTAAATTTTCTTCTTTGTACCATTTCTTCTCTATCCAATATTTTTGTATTTTCACAATTGAACATATGTTCATTGGCACATACATGGTCTGCTATCATCAGTTTGAGTTCTTGCAAGTGCTTTTTAATGGGATGACTGGTCTCACCAATATATGTTCTTGCACATCCACATGGTATTTCATAGATGCAGTTTTTTCTTTTCAGCATTTCAAGTCTAGGCTTTGTAGATGTTAGAATTCCTCATAGTGTGCTGTTCTGATGTTATACTGATTGCAGATTTTCCTTAATTTGTCTGCTATTTTTGGAATGTATGGGTACACTACAGTACCAATAATTGTCTTTTCTCTTGGTAGTTCTTTTTGTTGTCTATTTAACATTTTCTTAATAATAGCTGATGGATAACCATTTTTCATAAGAGTTTGTTCTATATAGATCTTTTCTTTTTCCAAATAGCTGGTTTCTGAATAAACTTCTGTTGCTCTGTTCCATAGTGATAGTATAACTCCATGTTTTATGTTGCTGGTGTGATTGGATGTATAGACTAGGTATTTTCCTGTATGTGTAAGTTTTTGTAAACTGTAGTTTTGATTTTGCTATGAGGGAATCTTGTCACAAGAACATCTAATAATGCCAATTTTTGTTCTTGTTCTGATTGTATTGTGAATTTAATTAAAGGGATATGTTGTTAATGTGTTTTCAGAAAGTTTGTAGCAGTGCTTCACCATACTAACCTGTTTGATGTGCTATTACTAACAGTTGAATGTATTTGGAATATTTAAATAAAGTTAATTTTTTTCTAAAGACATTCAATACACATATTAGATGATGGAAATAGTCCAATATAAAAATACAATTGTAATAACTTATTTGGGTATTGTTAAGAAAGATTAATGATTTAATTTAAACCAAACTCTGATTATTAAAGTTATTTCTATTATTTTAATAAAATCTTTTAGAAGGAAAAAAAATGTTAAATCAAACTATTTTTTTTTTTATCTTGAATATTTAAAAGCTACCATGATAAACTCTAAAATTAAATCAAGCATTCTAAATCTAAGTATTAAATATAAATAAAATAAATAACTAAAAATATATAAATTGAAATTATAAATTGTTTGATATACTGACCTTTTTGATAGATAAATTGTTTCTCTATACAGTTAGAATTATGTTTGTCGAAAATAGTCAATAAGAAAATACAAAAGAATCATATAATTTATATCACCATTTATTTAAAGCATTAATGCCAATGATATTGTTTATTTATACATTCATTGCTTATAATTCAATGCTTCAACATGTATTTCAATGGGCAAATAAAAATCTGGCTGATGATGTTAACTAAGGTTTACATTTGGAGTAGAGCTTATATTATAAGCATTTTGAAAAATCATACTAGATCTTATTTTCTGGTTAGATCTTGTTTTCAGGGAAACATGGTACTAGTTTTTTATTTTAAAGTAATTTAATGAATGAACAAATTATGATAATAGCAAAAAAACAAAAAAACAAATTATATGTAAATCACATTTCATTACATGCCATATATATTAAGTTATTCTTATATGATTGATATATCTATAAATACATTCATTATCTTAACTTAGAATACGTTTTTTTGTGTAGGAATATAGCAAGAAAGTTATAAGACATCCTTATGATTTTATATTTATTCTTTCCCAGCAACTACGTTTCCAGACAGTGGTGATTTCTCACGTAAAGTTGAAAATTAGGAAGTCATTTTGCAATTCATTCCTGTGATGAATAACTTATTCATGATTGCAATTGAAAGAGATTAATGGTAATTTAAATCTGAGTGCTAGTTTTGCTTACTTTTCCTGTAAACTAACATCTGTTTAATTCTGGGGATGTTTATTTCTAATGTCTTAAAATACTGGCTGTTCTATTGATTGAATTCCACCTTCAGTTGCCTCATCTGCAATTGCAGGGAAATTAAAGAAGAAACAACTATTAAAAAGCAATATTGAACTATTATTACTTTTTATTTCTTACATATTTTTTCTGTTCTGCTATGATTTTCCTACACAAATTAGTGTTTCCTGAATGAAAAACAAGTCACTTATTAACTAAATGTGATGACATATTTGTTTTTTGATCAGTTTCTGGTTAATAATTCATTTAATATACCAAATTGATTATAAAAAGAAAGTAATTAAATTGAAATTATACTCTCTTTATTTTTGTTTCGTAATACCCACTTTCAAATTGATAGATTAATTTCAGTGATCTTACAAAAATGCTATTTGGAATAATTATGATTACTATAAACAGTTTTAATTCTCACTAAAAATATAATACCATTAATTTCTTTTTCTTCATAATTCAATAAATATAAATTTTAACCAATATTGTTTTACAATAGTTTAATTACCTCTAGTTAACTTTAAGAGAAAACTGGGTTTAAATTTTTAAAACTGTTGAAGTAATTCAAAAATTTTTAAAAAATGATCTAGTGGTAGGATAGTGTAAATGCTTTTTGTAAAAAAAAAAATTATATGTATGTGTATACATTTTCTTTTTCTTTACAAATTATATAACTTTCAATTCTACAATAATCATGGTTCATGACTTGAGATATTTATATAAAATTAACAATAACTTCTGATGTGCCCATAAAACAATTTTTTTTTTTTTTTAATGCTTCAATTTTCATAGTTTTTCTTTCATGTCTTAATTGTATAACCTTAGTAGTCTAATCTTTCTCTTATTACCAAAATATATAATGCTACTGTTACTATATATATATAAATAATATTCTTTGTGTGCATTAATATGTTTTTACATATACATACAGCAGCCACTCTTAAATATATATGACCATTCCAATTCCAAGGCGAGGAAAAAAAACTGTTAAAGTCTTTTTTTTTTTCTTTTAAAACTTTATTTATTTATTTCTTATTAATAACTTTTTACAGATAAAATGAAAACTTTCAGTAAAGTTTTTTAAAATTAAAACTGCTAAATAATTTCAAAGAAAGAGATTTTAAAAAAATGTTTACATTATTTGCTAATTTTCTCTCCCTTTTACAATAATTTATAACTCATTAAAATAATCACATTATTATTTGAAGAAAATTATCTAGAATTTTCATATTGGGTAAAGAAAAACACTTAATTAAATCAATTCTTGTTACTTATGTACAAGTTTGTATTATTTGACAAATGCTACTTATAAAACTTTAATGTTTGCATAATAAGTTTAAAAGTAGACAGAATTAATATAATATTTCTATTCATTAAATGGATAATCTCTAGTCTAATGTATGACTAATAAAAATTATTAATATTGAATTGCATACTGTGTTTTGAAATTGAACTTCATGATCTAGTTTAAAACATGCCATAATCCAGTATTTGTATAATGATGATGTATATTTATCTAATTTAGATTTATTTTTAATTTATATAAGATAGATTTTTTCATTTCAATTAATTGTTGATTCTGAATTGACTTTTAGCAGTAGCAAGTATGCTTACAAAAAATAATTTTGACTGAATTATTTAGGAAAAATATGTAGGCTGTTGAAGACTTCTGCACCAAAAAAAAAAAGCTATTCAAACTATAAATTATAATAAAATAATTTCTATTAATTTTTTATTTAATGTTCATAAATAAATTGAGGAGGGGGGAGGGAATAGTGTATATACCAGCAATGCTTATTATAAATTAGAATCTTTGATTTATAGTCTCTACTGTGCAATGTTCCAAAGAGGAAATTTACCACGTGTATAACCATAATTAAAATCAGTCAATGTGAATATGAGCTTTATTATTTATTGTAATACTGTCTTTATTCATTTTTGAATTTGTCAAAAAATAAAATATTTAAACATAATTATTTCTTCTTAATTATTATTATTATTTTTATAGTTAGAAGGTTATACAAAAGAAGAGATGCAAGATGTTATTACCAAGTTTGGAATGAAATCTCCAATTACTGGAAATGATTTATCAGAGCCATTAGTTTTTAAACTTATGTTCAGCACAAGTATTGGTCCTTCTGGAACTGTTCAAGGGTAAGAAATAATATAATATTTCTTTTCACAAAAGTTATTTACAGTTTTGAGGATAATTTAATAGTATTTTGTTTTTCACTATTTATATTTTCTTATTAGCACCCATACTACTTTTGTAATCTTTTTTGCATTGTTTATGGTATTTATAAAAATTGATTAATATTTGTTGAAGATATTTCTACATGCATAATTTTTTTCTTTTGCTCATTTTATCAAAGAATCATCATAGAAATTCAAGTGTTTTTACTAGCTATTTATTTAACTGACTTCATCCAGTCCATTTGTTTAGAAAGTTAGTGTTTTGGCACTAAAATCATTTTGATTGAAGAATATATACACAATTTTGCATCAAGATGGATTACTTTAATATCAGCATTATGCAATAAATATCATCATAATTATATATATATATTAATGAAAACAAATCATATATTACATGACCTATATAGCTTGCATTATCAATATGTAATAAATAAAGAGTGTGCTAATAGCTCTAAACAAGTTTTTTTTTAATGATAAATACCACAAGAGAAAGCATTTGAAATCTTTATCTAGGATTGTCCCCATCCCCAGATCAGTTTCGAGCTATGGCTCGCTTCAGTGAGGAGCTAATACATTAGATTCAGAATACTAACTCAAGCCAAGCATTTATCTAATACTTAACTATTAAGAAGAAGATCTGAAATTTTCAGACATCTGTATGTCTTCAAATTTAGCTCTTCAATTGAAGCATTATTGGCCTGAACTAAAGTCAGTGTCACCATATATTAGTAGGCTTAGCAATTCAATATAACCAAGCCCTTAACAGCCAAATTATAATATGAATGAAAACCAAGTCATATATCACATGAGCTATATAGTTTGCAATACCAATATGTAATAAATAAAGAGCATGCTAATAACTCTAAACAAAGCATTTGAAATCTTTATCTAGGATTGTCCCCATCTCTAGACCAGTTTCAAGCTATTGCTCTTAGGAGTTTGGATATTAGATTCAGAATACTAAATCAAGTCAAGCATTTATCTAATACTTAATTATTAAAAAGAAGATCTGAAATTTTCCTAGATAAAAATTTCAAATGCTTTCTCTTGTCGCATTTATCATAAAAAAAATAAGCTTGTTTAGAGCTATTAACGTGCTATTTATTTATTACATATTGGTAATGCAAGCTATGTAGGTCATGTGATATATGACTTGTTTTTATTTATATTATAATTTGGCTGTTAAGACTTTGTTATAGTAAATTGCTAAGCCTACTAATATATGGGATCACTGACTTTAGTTCAGGACCATATAGCTTCTGCAATTGAAGAACTGAATTTGAAGACATACAGATGTCTGAAAATTTCAGATCATCTTCTAAGTATTGGATAAATGCTTGACTTGAGTTAGTATTCTGAATTTAATATCCTAGCTCTTCACTGAAGAGAACCATAGCTCGAAACCGGTTTGGAAATGGAGACAATTCTAGATAAAGATTTCAAATGCTTTATCGTATGGCATTTATCATTTTTAAAAAATAAGCTTGTTTAGAGCTATTAGCGTGCTCTTTATTTATTATCTATATATATAATTATTGAAGCAAAGGTTTTCATGGGTGAAAGATGTGTAATCTATATTAATTCTCATGATCATCCATGTAAAGTATTGTAAAAAATACTTTTCTGTAAAATAATATTGGTTTCACTTAGGAATAACATTTACCCAATTGAAGGCAAATATTATTTTGTTAAAATGTCAGTATCCTTTTAATATTTTATAAAAATGATACCTAGAATTAATAAGATTCTATTATTTATATGTTGTGTTTAGTAGCACATTAAATTTTAATTAAAAAATAATTATTACTATACTTTTTGTTTGATAAAATTATTGTGAATATACTGATATGCATTAATGTATTATATAAATATGCATATTTATATGATAGCATTGTTAATTTTTTTTTTTTTTTTTTAAGTTGTTTGTTATTATGTGTGTAGTTAAATACTCCCATATGTAATTATTGTTCTTTTGTCACTATTATATAATATTATATAGATATTTTGCCTTTTATATATATATATTGTAACGGGAGAAAGATCTTTGAGATTCGCATATACTGACCACTGGGGCCCACTAGTCCGAAAATAGGAACTAGACATTTATTTTAAGGGTGGACAGGATATGCGAACCTGAACGCACCGGACTAAACTCAGGAAGAAACAAGATATCCTAAATATTGTTTAGACAGTTGAGAAATCAAAGCACAAAGACAAACGTCAGCCAAATTAAGTTTAAACAATTTATTAATTTTATTAAAAGTTGTGCAATAGAGTGAAGATATCTAGCCACGAATACAAAAGTGGCTTATAGTAACATACGCGTATTTACCAGAGAGTGCACAAGAGTACGACAAACATGAAGGCATTAAACATTTTGGCAGCAAAATTCTCTCTCTTAAAATATATGAAATGGTTAGGATAATATCTTCTTGCTGGCCAGTTGGAAAATTACAAAAATAAACAACAACTCTAGCTTCCTGAATCAGAGATAATAAAACAGTTACTGTCCCATCGGAAATCAACGAAACCAGCGCGGATGTCCGAGCAGTAATATTCTAATTACTGTCGTTAAAACGCTGCAGGACTGCTGCGCGTAATACTACATTCAAAGTAAATGTGGTTGATCTCACTTACAAGACAGCAAAAGATATTTGATTACGATCTTACGTAATCCAGAAAGAAATGACTACTTTCAGACAACCCGAAGAAATAACTTGACAAATAGCCAGCAAAAAGATTTTGTTGTTTGCACAAAAAGCGCAAACGAAACATGCTTAAAGATTCTTTATTTTACAACTAAGAGCAGGTGAATAAATAAAGACTACGAAAACTGCCAATGCGTTTTGTAATAGTTAACGAAATAATCAGGTATATATTAAACATATAAAATACAATCTCCTAATGCACCCCCTGATAAACGAAAATTGCAAACAAACTTGGAATCTTAAAACTAAGATTCCAAGACACACTTTAAATACTAGAAAAAGTACATACAGATAATAAATAATTAAAAACAATTAATACCATTTTAAACATATTTATCATTAGATTGAGCGGAGATTTAATTAAATGCAATTTATTTACTCTGGCTAGAATAGGAAAAAGTTTAGCTTACGGTAAGGCAGAGTTCTAGTGATTTAGTGACGAGTGCGCACTTTTGATAATAGTTCATCTTTCAGGTCCTTTGACAGTGGCAAGGTAGAGGCAGTGTTTATTTTAGAGGCTCATGGCATGACTGAAGGAGAGCTGGCAGGCGCGGGTCCGTCCTTTGTTCAAATTAGCAAGGCATTCTAATGATGGCAAAACTCATAGCGGTAAATTTGGACATCTTGCACAGCAACGAAGTTTGTCAATAATTATTTAAGTTTTTTTGCAGGAATTAAACATCCGAACAGCTACTCACAACGGTGTGACTCTTAGAAGGCCTTAATCCAAGTGTCTATTTTTATACTGAATCCTCTCTATATCTCTAAAATTGGCGGGCTATCCTTGCCTCGCTACATTTCCCGCGAAAACTTTCATTAGTCTCCAATTCTATATCTCAGGCAGGGCAAATATTAATTTCCCGCTCAATCTAATTTAAGAATTCCAACCAGGGATATTGAAACAAAAACGACAATACAATTAAACCTCCGCTTTTTAGCATTAACTTTAAAAACGATTAAAATAAAAGCAACAGGAATATATAATTAGCAAGCTTGCCTGTTTTTAATCAAATTGATTAAAACAGGCGGTGAAAGTAAACTATTTTAAAATAAATCAATTTTATAAACAAAGTAGTGAAAGTAAACTTATTTTAAATATAAACGCGTATGTGTTTAAATACACGTACGCTTCTTTTTTTTTAAAAATAATAATAAAAACAATTTAACGACTTTTAATGAAAATTAAGTTGCTTTTCCCTTTTTAAATTTTAATACTAAAACAACTGAATCGGAAATCAATCTGGTTCAATATTTAGCAAATGTAGCTTCTTCAATAATACTTTACATAAGATAGTAAGTCCCTTATTTTTTTTTATTTTTGATATCTATTATTTAATAACAGGACATTCTTTGATATCAAATTTATATTTGTGTTAAAATGTCCAGATTAAGTAGTAATCAATTCATCCAAACTATTTTTTTTCCAATCTAATTTATAGGCAAAATAAATTTTAGTATTTGTACCAGTTTTTGTGGAAATCATTAATCATAAAAATAGTATAACTATTTGTAAATAGGTTTTCCTAGTAATTAAATAAATTTACAGACACAGACTATTTTTTAAAATCTGTTCTAACAAATTTATAAACCGAAGTTGAGGTGGGGGTGGAGGGATTATTTGTATAATTCTCTCTATATATTTTTTCTTTTTACTACAAAAAAAGAAAATTATTTTGCCTACATTTGATTATTATTGTAAAGAAAAATACTTTTTTTTAATAATGGGTTATAATTAAAATGTTTAATGTAAATTCATTACTATATATTTATTGAAAACAGTCATATAACATAAAAGGCAATAGTTAGTGGAAAATTTATTTATTTATTTCTGAGATTTCCGACTTTTTTTAAGCAAAATGCATTATCATAATGAATTGATTTATGGGATTATTTATCAATATCATGTATGTGTTTTCTTTCTTTTTTCTCTTAGTGTTACCAATAAATATATATTCATAGATACAAGCATGATCTATCATTTTAGACACATCTACTCTTTACCTCAGTATTATTACAATCTAAACCTTTTACTAAAAGTTAGAAACAAAAAGAAAAATATTGTTTATCTAAACAAATTATAAAATGATTTAAAATATTTATTTGAGGAAAATTTTGAATAAAAAGAAATCATAGTTTTGTTACATGCTATCTTTAAAGGATTAGTTATTCAAATATATAATTTTCTTAATGCAGTTTTTTGCACCAGAGTTCCTACCAACTGGATCTACAGGTTAGAATGACCTTCAGAAATAAGGATTAATTGCAAATAATTGGTCTTATAGAATGAGTTTATTCTTCAAAGGTTATGTGTTCTTTTCAATAAAAAGTCTAACAGTCTTTTGTTTCTTCTCATTTAAGTTAGTGTAGAACTCATTCTCATGAGTTTATCCTGCACTAACTATGACAGTAGAATTGGATATCTGCAATCACATTTCCATATTTTAATCACATTCTGATTATTTATCAAGCACACAGGAAGTCTGTAATTAGAAAAAGAAATGGCTTTAAGCTTTTCCACATGCACCTTAAACATTTGTATAATAGTCAAACGATGTAGTTTTTGACTGTAGAAAGACCTCTCATACCTCAACATAAGATAGAGACTTTATAAAGATAAGAGTGGCTATCTTATCTTTAACCTAAATTCTTAATTATATAGGTCAATTTGAAGCATCTTGATTTGAGAGTGTGAAGATATTACTCTCTTCACATTTAAATCCACTACTTCCTTTCACAAATCTTGTGTTGAGGTTTGAGAGGTCCCTCTATAATCAAAAACTACATCGTTTGGCTATTATACAAACATTTAAGGCGCATATAAAAAAGGTTAAAGCCTTTCTCTTTCTAATATTTTAATCACATATACAGAAATTTTAACTTGAGTTGTTTATTCTTTTTATTGTTTTATTGCACAAATCTTCATGATTTAGAAAGCAATGATGGAATAGTTTTATTTTTTAATTTGGAAGACCTTCACATGAGAAAATAAAATGATTAATGAATTGTGTTGATTTCAATTTGAAATGGGTTCAACTCAACAAAAATTATATCTTTGGGTGGTCATATTTAGAGATAGTCCTATCTGAAGATGACCTAAAAATAATTTGTCTCACATTTTGATCAGATAGCCACAGCCTTTCATTAAAATGGCACTAATAATTGTTAAATCAATAATGATGATAATAATGATAAAACATCTTTTTTTCCCCTTCTAAATATAAGGAAGTGGAATGTGTGAATTTTAATTAATATCAATTCTTCAAGATCTGAATGAATAACTGCACATATAACCAAGGAGCTTTCAAGAGTTAAATTAATATAGTTGCTCTTAATGGAGCTTGTGTTATCCAGAAGAATTTATAGAACAGTTCATGGATATAAGTTTTGTTAGAAGAGCAAGTCATTAAAAAAGAAAGAAAGAAACTGCATGGTGTTGAATTTAATGTAAAATCTAATTTCATATTTTCCGTTCTAGGAATTCCTAAGTCTATCACTAAAAGATTTCTGATATTAAAACTTAGTTTGCATCATTTTATTAATGCTTGATTCTGAGAGTTCAGAATTTAAAAAAAAAGTTTTATTTTTTGCTGGATAGTATTATTGTATCAATACAATTAGATCAAATTTTAATACCACATATTGGTAGAAATAATAAGGTTTAACATAATTTTGTTGGGAATTATGATATTAGTGCAGTATATTCAAATACTCTTTGTTATTGAATTCTTGAACAATACCTAGATTGACCACGAATATAATGTTTAGACAGAAAAATTGTTATTGAATGTATTTTCATTCTAAGAATGTTATCTAATAGATTACATTAATATATTAATTCATAAGAAATTCTAAAGAAGCACGAGAGCAGATTGTTGAATAGATCATAGGCTGAAAACTCTAACATTAAAAAATGTCTTATTTTAATCTTATTTCTATTAAGAAATTTAATGTTTATTTTTTAGAAGTATCTGTTATATATGCTAAATTTCAATATTTATTAAACATTAAAATTGTGAAATTGTATTTTCAGGATTATTATATTACTAAGTCATGCAAATCTTTTAAGAAATGTATTATGAATAGAAAGTAAGCCTATTCTAAAAAGAAGAAGGCTGATGCTTTTCTAACAATGACTATTATTAATTAAAGAAAGCATGAGATTTTCTGCATGGCAGAATAATAAATTGAATTTACACCTTCATAAACAAAATAAAAATTTAAAAAGCAAAAATTCAACAATTGATAAGATTTACAAATAATTAGTGGATTAAAATTGCAAAAGACATATATAGGTCACTTCAGATGTTTTTTTTTTTTTTTGATGCATTGAAAGTAATTTATAAATCTGAAAAAAATCTTATTAAATCCATTGGTGGTATTCTTTTATTTGATAATGATAAGATTTCAAACAGGTGGAGAAAGTATTTTGATCACTTTTTAAATAATATTGCAAAAATATAGATGACAATTTTTAATTATATATCAATCTTATATATTCATTTAGATTTGGATAAAGATATTCACCTTAATGAAATTAAAATGACCTTTTGTAATCTTAATAGAAAGTGTCAGGTCTTGTTGAAATAGAATAATGATTTAACTCCAAAAATTTCAAGTTTTTTTTTTTTTTAGGAATGTAAAGATTTCTGAAGTTATGCTGCTATTGTTCCAATTTTTAAAAATAAACTTGGTAAAAAAGTTTGTAATAATTATTATTGTCCATTTCATCAAAAATATTTTCATGGATTCTCTTAAAATAGTTTGTTTTCAGTCAAAAATTAATGGTGATTAGAAATTGTGTGATTTTAGAGAATTAACAAAAGCATTATTGACATAGTTTTTGTTTCAGACAAGTACAAACAAACTGTCTGTAATAAAGGATTGTTTTATATATTGCTTTTATTAATTTTATCAAGGCATTTGACTTAATCTAAAACCTACTGACAGAATAAAAGGAAGTGAAAAATATGAAGTATTTGAAATGAAAACTGATATAAACAAGGATGTATATTAAGTTACAACTTTATTTTTTGTTTGTATGACTATTATCTTTGGGACTATTTGTATGTCATAAAGTAGGCATCAAGATTTGATACAGGTTTGATTATGAAGTTTTTAACTTAAATCAATTAAATGTAAAAACGAGAACGTTATCTTTTAGATTAAACTGTAGTTGTGATTGTGCTATCCTTGCTAACTAAAAAGATGATTTGCCGAATATTTTTCATGTTTTGAATACAACCCTATCAAGACTTTCGGTTTAGTAATTCATATTCAGACTCCTTTATCAGCTAGGGATAAAGTAATTTTCAATTAACATGGAAAATTATTAATGTTATAATATTTAAATATATTAATAAATATAAAATTAAAATGTTTTCATGTATGATATAATTCATAAAATATAATTTAAAACATAAAGCATAATTAGAAAAGTATTTAAACTAGTTTTTTAATTCATTTTTAAATTAATATACTAATAAGCTTTGAAATAAGTGGAAATAAAAATATAGTATTAATACATTGTAATTATTAATCTCTGGCTATAACAATTTCACATACATTTAAGTATTTTTTTTAATTATGTTATTTCCTATTGATATTAAACCTCTTACTATTATTTATGGCAAAATAGCTTTCTCGTTGATCTTGCTGAATTTATTTTCTCTGGTTCGAAATCTTTTGAGCTTTTGATAAAAAGGGATGGGAATATTTGACATTTATCAAAGAGATTTGATTTTTTTCTAGTAAAATAAGTCACTTCATCTCTACTGTATTTGATCCCAGATCTTCCCATGGATAATAGCAAATTTTATGAATGACCTTTAATGTTATTGTAAAACTTAATTAAAAAATGTACAGCAACAAAAATAACAAAACAAAAAAAAAAAAGAAATGAAAGCTAGTCCAATAATAAATTGAGGAAGAGAGATCAATCACATGAATGATTAAATGGATGCCGAGTATGCATTGAGCATGCAAGACTAATAAATAATTGAGTGATAATTCATGACAGTGTTCTTACAGGCAAATGTATGCCTGAAATTTGTGATTTCAGATTTATGACTTTCTAATTTTTTTACTTTTGTTTAATATTTTTTTAACCATGAATTATTAAAAAACTTATGTGAATAGTTCATGTATGCAGCAAAGTACTGTGTATCTATTTGTAAATATCTTACAATGAGAAAAGATTTTGTTTAGATTTGATTTTTTCAAAAAAATTCTCCAGTGAATTGTTCATTCATCTGCTTCTCTGGTGATGGCTTATGCTTTCATATATTTGTGAAAAGGATATGTTATGTTTACCTTCGAAGTATTTGATGAAGATCATTTTATTTTATTTTTTTTATTTCTAATTATTTAGCATATGTTTAATACGATTAAATTTGTATCTGTTTGTTCTAAAAATCTGCACAAATTATGCAAATTATTCAATGTTTATTTTCTGTATGTATTTCTAAATTTATCATTTGTTTCATTTTTTGTTTACTTTTTTTTTGATGACATTGGCATTATATATGATTTGTCATGAATAAATAACTATAATAAATCACATAATAATAAAATCTGTATATAAGTACAAATTTATTAAATTTTTATAAAAATTTTAATTTCATATTCAAATAAATTCTCAAATTTTTTTTTATATATATTTAGATTTCTGAGGCCTGAAACAGCCCAAGGTATTTTTGTAAATTTTAAAAGGCTGTTAGAATTTAATCAAGGCAGATTACCTTTTGCTGCTGCTCAGATTGGTAATTCATTTCGCAATGAAATTTCCCCTAGATCTGGACTTATTAGGGTTAGGTGAGTATAAAAATAAAGACAATATATATTATTTTTTTTTTTTAAATGAAAAACTTTATTATTTTAATATGTTTTAATGTTTCCTCCAAATCCAGTTCACCGTCTTCTGAAATATCTGTTATTTAAATTGTGTTGTTATATAAATATCTTATTGGTGTTATTTTTCTAATAACTTTAATAGGATATTTTTATAAAAACAGAATTTAAATTGTAGTTATTTTTGAATATGGTTAACTAGATTTAGCCAAAACATTAATATATATTAAAGTAATAGAATAGTTTTGCAATTTTATAAATATTTAGAATTGTAAAAATTAAAAACATAAGGAAAATAAATGAGAGGGTACAGCTTATATATGTATCATTGATAAATTCTTAACCAAGAAATAAATTAACCCTTAGAGACCTGAACGGCCATTTTGAATTCCCAGAAAAAATTACAGGACATACAATTTTAAATGAAATGTCTAATTTATTACAATTAATATATATATATACATTTTTATAAAGTGCAAATATGAAAGAATGTAATAAAGCTGATAAAGTAGTCATTACCACAAAAAAATAATTAAAAAAAAGGATATTTTTCACATTTTTAAAATTTTTATTTTTATATTGGTTCACAAACTCAATTTTGAAATGTATAACCTAAAATTACAATTTCATAGACAGCTTCATCACATTCGTCATAAAATGCAGAAAAATATATATATATAACATGACCTACCTGAGTTACAGTTTGTTGGTGTAATGTGGCAAAAGGTGACAATTTCAGTTTTGCTTTTTTACTAACCAGCCTATATGTTCAATTTTTGCAAGCAGTTGTTTTTCTAGGCCCTCTATGCAGGATATCTATTAGAAATGCAAGGTTTTAGTGTGGATCAAAAAAAAATAACAGTAATAACTTTAGTAAAGTGTAAGTTATGGGGGTAAAAATACTTACTATATTATTGGAATATCATGGGAGAAAGGGCGAGCTAAATTATGCATTATTTCATAGGAGACCATAATAGCAAAGTATGCTTCAAAGTAATTAAAAACTTATCTACAATGAAATGAATAAAAACATAGTAAATTCTAAGTTATGAGTGTAAAAAATAATTACTATATTATTGGAATATCATGGGAGGGAGGGCGAGCTAAATTATGCATTATTTCATAGGAGACCATAATAGCAAAGTATGCTTCAAAGTAATTAAAAACTTATCTACAATGAAATGAATAAAAACATAGTAAATTCTAAGTTATGAGTGTAAAAAATAATTACTATATTATTGGAATATCATGGGAGGGAGGGTGAGCTAAATTATGCATTATTTAGTAATTAAAAACTTATCTACAATGAAATGAATAAAAACATAGTATGTGATGAAATAAATTAAAAATTTGTTTCTAAAATAAAATGAATAAAAACATAGTAAATTCTAAGTTATGGGTGTAAAAAATAATTACTATATTATTGAAATATGAGGGTGAGCTAAATTATGCATTATTTCACAGGAGACCATAATAGCAAAGTATGTTTCAAAGGAATTAAAAACTTATCTACAATGAAATGAATAAAAACAGTAAATAAAATAAAATAAATAACCCAAAGGAATTACAAGCAATTATTATATATCAGTGGGAGATGATGATGATGACTGTTGATTCAGCATTGGGAGGCATTGTAAATTATTTAGAATACCAAAAAATCGATCTCGGATCATAACTCTAGCAAGTTAGCAAGTACCGGTTGATGCAAATATTCATTTTAGACCAAATAAATTTTAGTTTTGGTATGCATGATATAGTACAAACATGAATAATCATACCAAAAAATGCATTCAACTCAGCGGGTGACAGATCAACCCACTTCGGTAATGCCTTCCACTCTGAAACATACCTATTGCTTTCAGTGCAAATATTATATAATTTTCTAAAAAAAATAAATGAAATAGATCAGGAATTGAATACTCACGGGCAATGGCGAAATACGACAAAACCTCAGAGTCAAACACATAAACAAAAAAGTTTTCATCAGAATCAATCAAAATTACGTTCAGCGGCGACAGAAACCATTCATGCGGATAATTTTTTTATCCGTTGATAAAATCTAGAAAGAAAAAAAAATTTTAATAACGTACTTTACAAAAATTGCTATAAAAAATCTAATTTTCATCGCACAGAAAAAATTTTCAGACGTACAAAAAGATAGAAAAATGGCGGAGAGAAAGAAAAAAGACCCGTAACTGTGACGTATACGGTTTGCGCGCTATTACGGTCGAAATTGCAAACTTTTTTTTTTGCGGAAAAATGCGGTTTTCGGTCCCAAGGTGATGTGTTTTTCATGCACATATATAAATGAAATACAGTCTATGCTTAATATATTACTTGTTTAAAAAATAATAATAATTATTCTACTGTCCTTTTGAATTTAAAATGTAATAATTTTTAATTATGTCAAAAATACAAATATATTAGCATTTAAGTTTTTTATTTTGAAAATTAATATTTTAAACAGTCAAAAAATGGGCATTAGAGAGTTTGGTTTTACTGCCAATTAGATCTACTGATTTACTTGTTTTGGTGTAGAATTTTGATTATTATTAGTCAAAAGTAGTTTTTATTGCATCAAAAGATGAATATTAAGCAAAACCTAATTGCTAATATATATATATTATAATAAAATAAATTGTTGTAATGATATCATATACACCTGGGTCTCTTTTTACACGGACTTATTTAACACGATCGTGTTTCACCGGAAGTCGATTTCCGATAATGCGCTATTACTTTAAATAATAAATTTTGCGCACGTACGTTATATTGAAAGTAATAGCACATTATTGGAATTCGACTTTCATCTTAGTAATTTCAATATTTTTAGTGTTTTATAATAGTAAGATTTTATGCAATAATGAAATTAAAATCATGATTTCCACATTTTATGTATACACATATTAAATTTTACAAGATTATAATGTAAATTTGTTCAAACATTGTGTGTGTTAATTTTGCATTTTAAATCACATTCTGTTTTTGCTTTTTAAAAAAGAACATAATCAATTATTATTTTCTTATTAATGACACTAATCATTAACGTGCTCTTAAATTCCAACAAGAGCTAAATGGTTGTATGTCTGGATATCGCGAGCTTCGTAAACAATTAATAAAATCATCATCTGAAAGATTAATTTCTAATTACATTGTCACCAGAAAATCATAATAATTAAAACGTGTATAAAAAATGTAAATTATTGTACTGTAAATTATGCATAAAAATATATTATTTTGAATAAAATTAAATATTATAGTTAAAAAAAGTTTGTCTTGTATCAATTTTTTTCAAATTTGAAATTTTTTATTAGTCATATTTTATTTCCTTATATTTTTTTTTTTGCGCGAATTTTAAAGTAATTTTATGTTGGTGCTTTGCTTTTACGCGAATTTTGAAAAATCACAGACCACACACCCCCTTTTTCAATGTAAGTTACGTCTATTTTTGTGCGGGTTTTCTGAGGAACCTATCTATCGCGTAAAACGAGACCCAGGTGTATAAAACTTTTAGTGAATTTGTAATTCCATGATCTTTAAAAATCATTCATTATCAGCCTATAATAATAGCGTTAGTACCTTTAATTATATCCTTCTCAATCTATTTTCTTACATTTCCATAAACGATGTTATTGCCACCATAGCTCTTAAGTTGATGGAGCATGCAAACTGTCTTAGTTATATAATTTCTGTTAGGAGAAAAATATATATTATTTCTTGTATTTATATGTTGGACTATTTCCATCATCTAATATTAGATATTGAATGTCTGGAAAATTTTTAAACTTTATTCAAATTTTCTAATTACATTTACTATTAGGAACCTGTGTGCTATTACTAAAAGTTGAATATAATTGGAAAATTTTAACTAAAATTTAAACATGGTAGTAGTCTAACATATAAATACAACTAAAATGCCACCATTATAAACCTTCAAGCAAGTATTATTTTTGTTTTGATCATATCTTTTTTGTTAGTTTTATGTTTAGTAATTTTGTTCCTAGATTCTTAACTTTGTTTTAAGATTTCAGAATTTTATATTATTTTTAATATACAAATTAAAAAGCGTATGAAACACTTGAACGAGAAGCTATAAAGATTCACAAATTATTATATGCTAAGCGCTTTCAAGGCCATTTGCCTCATATTAAAAAAAATCAGAAATTCTTAAAAGTGTGATATTATTACTAGATATAGATCGTATTCATCACCTTTATTTAGCTATTAGGGATTTTACTTTTTTAAAAAACAAAATACTTGTCAGTGGTATGCCTCTGCTGTTAGCTATTGAGATTGTCAGAAATTTGTTTGATTTATACTAATTTAACAGACATTTAAATATAGCAATTGTGCCCAGGTTTCTATTTTTAAATAGTAAAATGTATAGCATGACTGTATTTATAGAATAACTATGGCTTGGACATAAAAGTGTATTTTAATGAGAATTTTATCTATTGTCTGGAATTTTTTTTTTTAATTTTTTTTTTTTTGCTAAATTGAAATTTGACTGGCAGGAAATTACAAAAGTAACCATAATCATGCTGAGAATTTGGATCAGAAAGTAAGAAGGTTTCACATATGCTACAATCTTTTTTTACGTATGAATGAGTTTTTAAAAGATCATTTAAATAGTTAATTAATTCGGTTAATTTCAAAATAAAATTATAGATTTAATTTATTCTAAGTTATTTTGCCCTAGAATTAGATTTTTATAAGCCAGAAATAAGAACAAATAGAATGATGGACTCAGCACAGTATTCATGGAAATACCCCTCCTCCCCAAGCCATTGGTGAATGCTATATGATATTATTATTGTGGTTTTTTTTTTTTAAACTTTACATTCATTGCATTGACATTTATCTGACCAATCCAAATTAAATTGAGACTTATACTTTTTAGCTAATGATAAGTAGATAGTAATTTATCAGCTGTTATTGTTGGATGGCTATCTGAGTTATGAATAGACTATTGAAAGAATCCTAAACTTGCTTGAGTTATGAAAAATAAATTTGAAGCTTTTTCACTCAATCTCTAAAAAATTTGTTTGAAGGCTTGGCTCACAAATGCTCTTATCATGATACTATGATGCCCTATAGATCAGAATTCATCGTCATTGAAAAATATCTCCACTTCGGAATGCTATTTCTATAAATTTAATCCTGTTTCTTTTATCTGTAATTTCTCTACATCCTCCAGAAAATTTTCTTATCCATCCATTTCAGAAATATTATTTTTCTAGATCTTTAATTGGGTTTCAGTTTAAGAATTCAATTCTTCACTGTGTCTAAACTGGTTCATTTTAATTTTTCAATAATATCAAGGATACCTATTCTATCAACATACATCTCCCCTACTCTGTTGTGAAATCTGAAATCCGTATATTGCTCTTTTATTAGCATTTTAAAGTTTGAGATTTCTATGTGAGAACTGATAAATCCATTAATTAAAAACTTGCCCTTTCAAAGACATCGCTTTTTTTTTTAATATTATTTTTATAAAAAACATTTCATCTCAGCATAATTCTATGATTAATTTCATCATTATGTTTTTATTTGTATTAATAATCTGACCAAGATATTTGTAGTTGTTGCCTTTAATTTATTATTCCCACTTTTTATTTTCTGTTTATTTGAAAAGTAATTGAATATTGTTTTTGTTTTTTTAGCATTTATTTTTAATCCTGTTTTCTAGTTTTTATTTGATACCACTTGAAAATTTCCCAAAACTCAAACATTATTTCCAAAAATTATCGCATCATCTGCAAAATACTTAGCATAAAGTTGCTGTAAAAAATTTTGGGGATATTAAATATCCTCTCATATGCTTTTACTAATATTAATCTTTTTTTTAGTATTACCATATAATGTAATCATTCTTGTTTCATTTTGATGAATATGCTTGGAATTTGATATTATTCTAAGTCTATATTTTAATGTTCCAAAATTTTAATCACAGTGGAAATGCTTATAAAGTCAAATGCCTTTTGGATAATCTACAAATTGAATGCGTAATGCCAACTCATATTTACTGTGTATTTTAAACTTTTAATATTTGGAAATTACCTCCACTATAACCACTTTTAAATCCAATTTTCTGTGCATATGACTTGTAAAAATTTTATATAAAACTGATAAAAAAATTTGATTTTCTTAAATATTAATCTTAATAATGCATTATTTTAATAATCAAGTACATTTTTATCATATAGACATTTTGTATGTAATTTTTCTAACAATTTCTTCATCTATGTAGTATACTATACACTTCTCAATAAACACTTTACAATGCAAGTTTAACATATGATTTATTTCCTCTTGCTTACAGTTTCAACTGCCCTGCAGTCATATCTGTTTTATCATAATAATTCCATCATTTTCTGAAGCTTTTCACTGCTAAAATATTTGACAAATCAAAATTGCTGTAATTATTGGGAGTTATTTTGAAGATTTTCCACATATTTCATTTTGATATTAAGATATTATGTTATACTTTTATTCTCTTTTATAGCTCTTTTTACCATTTAGTAGTTACCTTTTTTTATATTTATCATCAACTTTTTTTCATATCATTTTACTATATTTCAGATATTTAATTCTTTTAAGTGGATTATTTTAAAATAATTTCATTTTTTTTTTTTATATTTTAATACATTGCATTATCTCATTTGAAAATTTACTGAAAAATTGAGAGCACCAAGTTGCTGTCTTTAGTAAGGTCTCGGCTATCTTTTATTTTCTTCAAGTTTGAACCATCAACAGATTCTGTTAATATTTCAAAGCGATTCATAAGTTCTAACTTTTAATTCACTTGAATATTTTCTGAAGATCAGAATTATCAAGTATTAGTATTATCTTTTATAATATTTGTTTTAACTCCTACTTTACATCTCACTGATTAGCGATCCTTACATGAATCTATCAAATATATTACAATTATGATAGATACTGTATCAGTTGCAAAGGAAGATATATACTTGTGACCACAAGAGTGGTTAAGTGCTGGTTTTAAAGTTTGTTATCTTTGGAGATAACAATTTTAATAAAAACGATATTAAAAACAAATGTTGACAAGTAAGTTTTAAAAAAAAGAAAAGATTTCTTTTTGTTTACAAATTTAAATTTGCTTGTATCATCTCCAAGTTTAAAGTTCAAAGGTCAGTTATTCAAAGTGTAAATAATTGATATTGATTTTTTTTTCTTTAAAAAAAAAGTAAAGTTTTATTTTGTTAGAATATCAATTTATAAAAGATTTATATTGTGACAAATATTTTTTTTGTTAATTAACTAAAGGAATTTTTAATCAATGACAATTTAAATTAAAATGTGATTTTAAATTTTATTGAAAGCTCTTCTTCCCAGTGTTTCTAGTCTATCTTTTGTTTTGCAATAAAAAACTTTTGTCTTTTTTTTTTTTTGCAACCAAGTTATGAACAAAAATAATTATATTAAAATGATTATTATGTCTCAAAGTGGCTAAGTTCGCTGAGTGTATACCATTTACTCTGGATCAATATAGCCTGGATTAATTATTTATTTTAGTCTGATATGTAATCAAACTTGAATTTTCATTTCTGAGTTATGCTTAATCTATATTTAAAAAAAAAATATGCTTACAAATAATTGTTAATTGAAAGTCCTCTCTTACAGATTATTTGTTTTTGGAGAGGCAAAGAAATACGATTTAAGGAAATATGATCTGAATAAATTAAAACTTGAAGCAGCTTTAGCTAAAAAAATTAATGTTTAGCTTAACAAAAAGGAATTTTAAACCGGAGATTTTGATAAAACTTTTAATATTTAAAATGTGTGATCACCTGAAGGATAGTAATATTTAAGTATTATTTATAACTTAATGTAAAAATGTTTAAATATTTTATCTTATTGTATAATAAATATTTTTGTTATTTATTAATGCAGCCTCTTGTTTGTCTTCTCATAAAAATTTACCATTTAAATAATAAATTAAACTTTATGATAGCTAGAGAGATAAGAGTTCATATTCTACTGAATTAGTCATGGTATTGTTTAATAATACTGATGATGTAGAATATAGTCATATGGATTTCCCCATTTTGGGATGGTGTTCTGGTTTTAAACCCAATATAAATATGTAATATAGAGGATCTAATTTTCCTTCAGTTACTTAGGAGTGATTAATGGTCTGGAAAGGTGTCATAGTCTATAATATTTTTATTATTATAACTATATCTGACCATTGGTATGATTTATGATTAAATTATACTCCTATCTTGTTTCATTTTTGTTATTTGGATTCTCTCTTAACTATCTTTAAGGATAACAATTTTAATAAAAAAGTACTAAAAAAAAAAGTTTAAAAAAAAGAAAAAAAATTTTTTTTGTTATCTCAAATCAATAATATACAACTCAATGAACATCATCGCTTGACATCACCAAGCTGTATAGCTCTATCCCATGCAGCCTATCAATTCAAATCATTATGGAAGCTCCCGACAAGATCAATTATAACGCGCATAAAACAGAGTTTATTTTTGAATGTTTACATTAGATACACAATGACATTATAGCTTCATTTAACAAAACCTTTTACAAAATGGTCAGGGTCTGGCCTATGGGCCTCCCTATTAGCAGGATCATTTCAAGCCTCGTTCTAATAAAGTGTAACGGGCACATACGGACGTTACATTGTTTTTTATTATTAATCATGAAAGAAAAGTAAAAAGTTCGCATTTAAAAATTTTCTTTAAGAATTAAAAATTGAAATTAAATATCATCTTAAACTCGTATATATAAATCGCACAGATAAAAAAAAAATTATTAAAATAAAACTTTATTAAAAATAGAAAGATATTTTTAAAAAAAAAAAAAAAACTTAAAAAGATTTAGAGATAAAAATATATCTTTAAATTTGGAAAACACATTAAGTAATCAGAAAATGGAAATGATTGTTTTAATTAGTTAAAGATAAACAAGCCCTTGGGCATTTAAATGTAAAAACATCGGTCAGATAGGAAAACAATAGGAACTTTTAGCAAATGAAAGAAATCCATCGGGAAATCGGACCTCAACGAAAGGGTCTTCATCATCGATGACGCAATGTAAATTCAATCCTTCAAATTAATATAAAAGGACAAGTTTGGAAATTATTAATTATGATAGATTATTTATGATGTGACAGATATGTGTTAGTGCGGAAGTGAAGGAGAAGGGATGGAAAAGACGCACTCTTCAATCCCTTCAGTTTTGCCAAAGAAAGAAAGAGAAATGAACTATTGTTTTCTACATTGAGGACCAACTAAACTAAAAAACCTCCGAATGAATAAATAAAACAATGGCTAAATGGATACCAATCTTTTTAGGACGGCGTGGGAATTCACGTTCAAACGGCAAGCAACGGATAAAGATGAATTGTTTTAAACCGTAAGAACTTTATAAATAATGAACATTAAACTAAAACTTTCCATATTTAAATGATTGCAATATTATCCTATCTGACCAACTTAATTTATTAATAATGTTATTTGATGTATTTCTTTTTTTTATATATATTTAAAATCATTTCCATTTATTTATTTATTTTTTTGTTCTTTTAAGTTTTTATTGTGATTTTTGTTTTTTCGATAAATTAAAATATATCAATGTTAAACTTAAGTCGGGCGTGAATGGCTGTATAGATTTGTAAAGTTATATTAGGGGAAGGTAATCTTAGGTTATTTGTGTCGTTGTTAAATTGGGTCAATGGATTGGATATATTGATGTAGTTAGTAGATGTAGTCGGAGATTCGCTACTGGCAGAATCGTTTATTTATATGCCGCACTCGCCCGTTTGCCTATGGAAGGAATTATAAGACAGAGAACGCAGTTCCTTTCTATGGAGTTTTTTTTATTGTTCTTCTCATTAGATAGATGTAATATTCCTATCTGATGAGAGTCAATGTCTTCTCTTAATATTTTTGGTGCTGCCGTATTCCGTATTACATTGAATACATCGATATATCAGATGAATTGATGCCAGTTTGACTGCGAATTTTAGCCTAAGGTTAAATAGGGATATAATATTTTATTTTCAAATGCAAATCTATGTAGTCTATTCATACTCGACCCTAAATAAAAATGCATTGAATTTAAGTTGTTTATAGACGCTTGCATGGATTGGTTATCGGTTAAGTTTGTTTTGGGTTTTCATATTTGATCAAAATATATAGACATTCGATAAATACATTATAGATACTCACCGTAAGATATCATTATTTATCTAATGTCTATATATTTTGATCAAATATGAAAACCCAAAATATACTTAACCGATAACCAATCCATGCAAGCATCTATAAATAACTTAAATTCAATGCATTTTTATTTAGGGTAGCATCTATAAACAACTTAAATTCAATGCATTTTTATTTAGGGTCGAGTATGAATAGACTACATAGATTTGCATTTGAAAATAAAATATTATATCCCTATTTAACCTTAGGCTAAAATTTGCAGTCAAACTGGCATCAATTCATCTGATATATCGATGTATTAATGTAATACGGAATATGGCAGCACCAAAAATATTAAGAGAAGACATTGACTCTCATCAGATAGGAATATTACATCTATCTAACGAGAAGAACAATAAAAAAAACTCCATAGAAAGGAACTGCGTTCTCCGTCTTATAATTCCTTCCATAGGCAAACGGGTGAGTGCGGCGTATATATAAACGATTCTGCCAGTAGCGAATCTCCGACTATATCTACTAACTACATCAATATATCCAATCCATTGACCCAATTTAACAATGACACAAATAACCTAAGATTACCCTCCCCTAATATAACTTTACAAATCTATACAGCCATTCACGCCCGACTTAAGTTTAACATTGATATATTTTAATTTATCGAAAGAACAAAAATCACAATAAAAACTTAAAAGAACAAAAAAAAAAAAATGGAAATGATTTTAAATATATATATAAAAAAGAAATACATCAAATAACATTATTAATAAATTAAGTTGGTCAGATAGGATAATATTGCAATCATTTAAATATAGAAAGTTTTAATTTAATGTTCATTATTTATAAAGTTCTTACGGTTTAAAACAGTTCATCTTTATCCGTTGCTTGCCGTTTGAACGTGAATTCCCACGCCGTCCTAAAAAGATTATTCATTTAGCCATTGTTTTATTTATTCATTCGGAGGTTTTTTAGTTTAGTTGGTCCTCAATGTAGAAAACGATAGTTCATTTCTCTTTCTTTCTTTGGCAAAACTGAAGGGATTGAAGAGTGTGTCTTTTCCATCCCCTCTCCTTCACTTCCGCACTAACACATAACTGTCACATCGTAAATAATCTATCATAATTAATAATTTCCAAACTTCCTTTTATATTAATTTGAAGGATTGAATTTACATTGCGTCATCGATGATGAAGATCCTTTCGTTGAGGTCCGATTCCCCGATGGATTTCTTTCATTTGCTAAAAGTTCCTATTGTTTTCCTATCTGACCGATGTTTTTACATTTAAATGCCCAAGGGCTTGTTTATCTTTAACTAATTAAAATAATCATTTCCATTTTCTGATTACTTAAGGTGTTTTCCAAATTTAAAGATATATTTTTATCTCTAAATCTTTTTAAGTTTTTTTTTTTTTTTAAATTTTCTATTTTTAATAAAGTTTTATTTTAATAATTTTTTTTTTATCTATGCGATTTATATATACGAGTTTAAGATGATATTTAATTTCAATTTTTAATTCTTAAAGAAAATTTTTAAATGCAAACTTTTTCTTTTTCTTTCATGATTAATAATAAAAAACAATGTAACGTATGTATGTGCCCGTTACAAAACATAAAGCAGACATATACCTTGATTCCAACCCTTCTATATTTGTGCTACATTGATGATGTACTTATTTGTGTTTATGATACACAAATCAACAGACTACAAACTGTCCTCTTGCAGACATTGTTTTTAACATGGACCTAGGAAAATGAGAGGCATCAAGTTCCTTGACTTCTATGTTCATTGAGAAATTATCTATCTTAATTATAAAATGCTCATTAAGCCTATCAACATCCATGATGCCATCTCCCCTGAATCCTCACTCCAAGCTTTTTTATATCACAATCAATAACATTGACTCTTATCTCTCGAACTTGCACAACATTGGTTACATAAATAAAATCTTACTTTAAAAATTTCATTTTAAGCTTAAACACCCACCCCCAGCTGCTGGTAACAAACCCTGGTCTTCATTACCATACATTTCTAGAATTACTCATTATCTTATTAAAATTTACTCTGCAACTCACCAAACTGCTCTAAGCTCTCCTCCCCCTCAGAAATGACTTATTAACAACACAAAAGACACCCCCCCCCCAAACAAGAAATCATGTACTAGGTCATATGCCCTCACATCAACTGCACACCGTATATTATGGTGATTCGAAGGCTAATTTGTCTATCCGATTAGCACAACACCAATACATATACAATTGTGTTAAAACCCAATTGGATACCAAATCATTTTTTTATGAACACCAATCCACTTCCAGTCACCTCTTCGAGCCTACATCTGCCATCATTATATGCCTAGAATGCAATGATGCCAAGGGTAAACTAAAAGAGATCTGGCACATTGCGAGAGATAATAACACAATTAACAATAAAGAATTCTGCATTCCCCTTTCTAAAAAATGACCTACTTAAACTAATAATTAGCCATTCAATTATACTAAGCACCCATTCATGTTTTCTTTAATAAACCCTGCAATCGTCTCACTCTGTCAATTCCCATCACTATGCCTAATATAACTTAGGCAAAAATTGCTAACTTCACAGATTTTAAGCTTATCTCGTATATGTTTTGCGTATATTTATCCACATTACATTCCCTCGAGATGCTGCATACCAAAAATTTTCAAAGTTGAATGAAATTATATATTTTTATTCTTGTCTTGTTTCATTTTTGTTATTTGCATTATCTCTTATTTAAAATAGTAAATTGTTACAATTGGTAGCCAAAGTGTGTATTTGAGAATGACTCTGGGTATCTAGTAGTAAAAATAGAAAGTCATTACAATTAGTGCCCAACATGAGTGCTTGAGAATGACCACAAGTATCTAGCAGTAAAATTACTCAAGTTGTTACAAAGTGATCTTAAAATGTAGGCTTGAACACATTTATTTACCACTCTCTAAACCAGAGATTAGTCATTATAAATAGGCATCTAATGTGAATGCTCAATACCCAGGCTACTTAATAAAAAAATAATAATTTTGTGAGAAATGTGTGAACAGAGTGGATGCTAACAGTTAAAATAATAACTGAATTGATTTTTATATTGGTTGAATTTTGATGTTTAGAGAAAATATAAGCAAATAATTAAATTAATATAATTAAGTTTGAGCCATCAACAGAATCTATAAATATTTCAAAATGATTCACAAGTTCTGACTTGAATTCACTTAAGTATTTTCTGAAGATCAGAAATATGAACTATTAGTACTGGCTTTCATAATATTTTTTGTCTTTTTAATTTTGCTTTAACTCATACTTTTCATCCCACTGATCTGTGATTATTACATGTGATGAATCTATCAAATATATTTCAGTTATGATATATATATATATTGTTAGTCAAAATATAATCCAATGCTAGTTATTATATCTTCATTTTGATCTTTCAAGTCTATTTCCACTTTGGATTTTTTTCAAAAAAGAATTCATAATGTACAAATTTTTTTTCCCCACAAATTCTATAAGTCTATTTGCTCTTTCATTTTTTGTTTCTATATTTAGATTTACTTGCAAGATTTTCATCTTTAAATTGTTTTTCAATTATGGCATTAAAATTGCCTATGACAACTTTAAAATGTTTTTTTTTCACCAATAGCATTCTGTACATCTAAATAAAAATTTCTATTTTTTTTCCCCTATCAAAATGTGAATTACTTGGATATAAACCTAAATTATCTGTACTTATTATTTTCCATTACCTTTAATAACTAATTTTACCATTCTTATAACGTTATTTTTCCATTTTTTAAATACATAATGATATCCACTCCACTTGTGCTTGAAGTATTTTTATATATTTAAATGTTTTGAACATTTAACCAAGAAAAAATAATGCTGTTTTTATTGTTATAATTTGCTGAGCATACTTTTGATGTTGATGGTCAGAATCATAGTGCTTGTATTTGATTTGGTTAAAAATTTAAAACATCTAAATATATAAATTACAATTAGCACAAGAAAAGAAGAACATTTGTATTTTTATAATAAAGTATATGCCAATTTTATAAATCACTTTTTTTTTCTTTTTAATTTGTAGACATTTCTTCTAATTCATGCAAATTTTCTTAATTTAAAAGTGATCTATAATTATACATAACTAAAAGTCACTATTGATGCAAACCTAGGTTCACTATGAAGAGTTTCTTTGTCTGGTGACTTTATGTCATCCTGGAATTGAGCCCATTCTTTAGTTTTCTTTTTCATGTTAGTAAATATAAAATAGAATAATCATTCACATAAACTTTTGTTTTGTCTTTACGAAAATTTTAATTGATATTTAATTAAAAATTATTAAGTATGTAAAAAAAAAAAAAGTAGATTCTGGTATATGTATATATTTGATCTTAAACTTAAATATCAATAAATTTATCATGCTGGCTGATGGGTGAACAGCCTATACATGATTGTTTATATATGAATAATCATATGATAGTTTATATATGAATAATCATATAGTAATAACAGCTATGATGATAGGAATGCATGGTATAAGTATATGAATTTGCTCTTTTATGTTCCTTTAACATTTCAAAAAAGGCATTTAAAGGTCTCCATTTAATTAATAGAAAATTTCTTTTTTGCAGCCAGAAATATTTTATTGTTCTTTAAAAGTCATGCTTTGTGATTCTATTTTTTTATATATATTTTGTTAAAAACATGACAAATTATATATGATAGCTTTTTTTGTCCAAAGGCAGATTGAGTTATTAGGCAATAAAATATTATTACTATATGATTCCAATTTTTCCATCATTATTGGTAATTTATCATTGTTTGCTACAACTCTTAATACAATTTATTATAGCTTCTCATCATAAAGTTGTAAAGTCAAAAATGAACTATGCTTCACTTTTGAAGGATGTTATTCTATATAAAATTATAATTGAAATTTGTTTATATCACTTTTGTTTTTTTTAAATATCAATCAATTATGTTATTGTTTTTTAAAAATATTATTATTATTTTTTTTTTGCAAATTCATTTAGAGAATTTACTATGTGTGAAATTGAACATTTTGTGGATCCTAGATCAAAAGATCACCCCAAGTTTTCTTATATTAAAGATGTAAAAGTCCCATTGCTGTCTGCTTGTAATCAAATGGGAGGTAAAAGCAGTGAAGTAATGTCCATAGGAGAAGCTATTGAAAAGGTAAATAGTACAGGATAGAATTTTAGTTGATTTGTTTACATGTAAATAAATATTTTAAAAATTGTCTTTAGAATATATTCAGAAATTGATAACTATTATGTTTATCTGTGGCTGTTGTCATTTTTTTAGAACTCGGATTGAATTTTTTTTTTTTAGGTTCTATTAGTTAATTATGAAAGTTATGATAAATAAATTGTTCAATTGCTTAAGATAAAATTGTAATCAAAAGTTTTAATTTTAAATGTTTATTAAAGAATCTATTACAAATAATATTTAGAAAATTAAGAATGAGAGCATTTAGGAAATCACATATCTTTCAACATACTCGTGCAGAAATTGCTAACTATTGTTAACTTTTTTAAAAAAATCTATGCCTCTGTTATCTGGTTTCAGAATAGATACAAAGTTTTGTTAGTCCTATAATATCATGGTAAATCCTATAACAAAGAATAAGCTTGATAGTTTCAGACGGAAAAAAAGCTCATTTGATGAATAAATTTAATCAAATCTTTTTCCGAATACAAATAAAAAAATTGAAGTTTTTCTGAATTTTAATTTAAAGAATAATAAGAGAATGCATAAAATATTTATTCAAAATATTTTATTAATGAATATGAATCCTATTTGTGATGTTGAGAATAAACTCTCATTTTAGTTGTTCTATAGCTAGTGGTAAAAATGAAAAGGTTTTGCTCCAAATTATGATTAATAAAACTTTATGGACAATTTAAATTTTTTTTAGAATGCAGCAATCATATCACTGGCAAAATTACATTTCCAATCTAGATAGAAACAATCAAAATTCTCAAATTGTAAAAAAAAAAACTATTACAATTTTTTTTTAAAAAGTTAAATGGCTACTATTAAGTTTTTTCACTAGACCATGTTTCAATCTACTTCAATTTTGTGACAACCCAATAGATTACCCATTCTGTCCAAACTACTTAAGTTTTTCATACCATACAATGTACTATAACTTTTGATTCCCGAACATTGCTGTTGAGAAAAATGCCATGTGTTGATAGAATGTAACTGTATTATCTTTGGGAAAGTGGTTTACTATTCAAGTATTATTATTTTTATATCTATAGGTCAATAAAAAATGATAAAATTGGCAAGATTTCTTAAAATAGGATATGAAACTATGTCCAATATGCCTGCTAATATTCTAAATATTGTTTGGATGATAACGATGAGGAAAAAAAATCTTTAAATTCATCATTAAATACTGATAACAATATTTTTTCTTGATATCATGTCACAATGTTATATTGTTCTGAATTTTGCTACTAATAATTGTAAAAGAAGTCTCTAATGTGTTATTATCAGTCATTTATAATGATAAAAATATTTAAACAGTTTGAATAAATGTAATCACAACTCCATAGGAATTTTTCCCAAGAAAAAAAAAAAAATCTACCTTTTTGTAATTAAAAGAAATAGTTATTTATAAAATCAGTCATCTCTTTATTCCTGAGGCATGAGTCGGATAATAATGCTAGATAAAACAGTCATAATATCTGAATGTGTAACATCATCTCTAATTCAGGTATTGAAATAGAAAATGATATTTACATTTTTATGATAAATAATATTCTTCATATCAGGGAGACAGTAAGATTTATAGAAAATAATAGTTTATTTGATTTGATCACAATCCAAGTTACAAACATTCACCATGCAGGTATACGATCTTTCGTCTAAATTCTCAACTTGCCACTTTACATAAACAAAAAACTTTTTGGAAATAGATTCTATTTTAAAAATAAAACAATCCAAGATTTTTTTTCTTCTTTTACTTCATTTGTATTTTAAAGCTTCTGACATGATGCACTCATCTCCAGAAAATGTTGCTAATCTTATTCTATAGGGTTAATTTTTCAGGAATTCACAAAATCAAGCAGATTACCCTTATTAGTTATGTTTGACAGATATAATAAATACCATCAGTTTTTTAGATGTATACGTCAGGATATCATACACCAAAGTAAGACTCAACATAAATAATATTTTAAAACATTAGAGTTGATGATATTTAATTATTCAGCACTATTGCTTTTGGTAAATTTTATTTACTAATTATGTTTAAAACTTTTTAGAATACAATAATGTAATACATAGAAAATTAAATTTCTCTATCTAGAGGTAAGTGATCATTCTGCACACATTCAGATCCAATATGAAAAAATTTTTTTAATTAAATGACCACTGGTGAGTGAAGGCTTTTCAATCAGAATATGTCTTCAGCCATTTTGATTTCTGTCACTATTGAATGTCTTGATATGTATGTATGACATACCTCTTTGATTAAATGGAATCTATTATGCTAACATTTTTGATTTTTCATTTTTGGAAAAACAGAAGATACAATAATTTATTTGTATTTGTTTGGAACTCATCTTTAACATAGAATGAATCTCTTCCCATAAAATCATCGGGTTAATTATTTCACTCTACTTATCTTATTATTGATTAATTCTGATATTAAATTTATCTATTGCTTTTTGACTTTTATATTTCTTGATAACTATTGATATATATTTGATAGAATATTTTGAATGTGCAGTTTCCAAGAAAAAACCCTTTTCCCTAATTATGAATCAATTACTATTATTTAATCATTTTTAAGGCTACTCGTCTTCAAGAGTAAAAAAAAAATAGAGCTGCACTTTTATAAGATTTGTATGGAATAATTTGATGTAATTTTTTGCCCAAAGAACAAATACATCATTGTTATTCAACTCCCTATGATTATTGATAGATTCTCTACTACATTGATATATTACTCCAAGAATATATTGTAACCTCTCAATCTAAGTGAAAATGTAAAGAATCAGACAACAGTGCTTAAACCATAGACAATCGATCTAAACCTTTTTGCTGATCAATAGTTAACATATTGTCAAGCCAAATTGCAACTTTGTATTCTGACTTTGTTTAGAAGAAACTCAGTAAATAAGAGGTTAACTATGCTAAAATGAAAATCGAAGCGAAAGAAACTGAAAATGCACTTCTGATTGCATTTATGTGTACTGAAAATGCATTCACTTATGATTGAGCTTTTATAAGATCCTAACTCATACAAACACACTCACTCTACATTTTCAAACAAAATAAATAATATAAATATATAATTTTTCTGGGTTTTAAATATTGACTACTAAACTTTTAAAATATAAAAAATAATTTTTATAATATTTCAACAATCGCTGGTTTAATTATTAAATGATTTCATACTTATATAATTGTGTTTTATCTATTCATTAACTATGTAATCTTAGAGTTTCTATTAATAAATATTCATTAACACTTATCATAATAATTATCTCAGAGCTTTTCTTTAATAAACATTTATTATTATCAAGATGAATATGCATATCAGGGATTTTTATATGTGCATTCTACTTTTAACTTCCTAGATTTAAATAGGAAATATAATAAAAATATTTAAGTATCCTTAAATGAATCAGCAGTGTGATATCTTGTGCGGAACTTAAATGGTATCAAAATGATCATTAAAGAATAATACCATATAATTTAACAAAAATAACAAAATTGTTTATTTCACGTAAATAACAAAACAATTTAATAATAATAATAATAATAATAATAAAATACAAATCATCACTATATAACAACAAATTTTAAAGATAAATATTTATAATATAAATTATTTCCATAGGACAACAAATATTATAGCTGAATGTATTATAATAACAAATTATCTTCATATGATAACAAATATTAAAGGTAGATGTTTTCAGCTCTTTTGAAGGTATATTTGGTGTACTGACTATATCTGCATTTGATGTATAAATTTATGGTATGTGTGCAATACAATATATATGTTGTAGGAAATGGATTGCAATGTTTCATCCCACTTTTCCTTTGAACATTTAAGTATCTCAAAACAATAAATTTAATACTTTCACATTTTTCACTTTCTTTATCCACTTGAGTTTGAATTCAAATTTTATTACTGTAAAGTTTATTTTACAAACACCTATGCAATAGAGCATTTTAATATTTCTCCATCATGTTAGTGGAACTGATATATAAATTATATCACAGAAGCAAATCTTAATTCGTAATTTTAAATTAATTCTAGCATATATTTTAACATCTAGTATTTGATGAACCAAATATAAATAACTTTTATTCTGAATTTGTCCTACTACTTATAGATAGTTTTATTCAAACATGGATCGAGAAAGGAACTTTAAAAGAAAAGTCATAAATGATGAAATATAACTTAATATTTATTTTTTAAATAAATTTAAAATAATGGTTAAAAAATGCAATCTCTCTCCACTAACAAAGATTAAATATGTATTCATTTTCACTTATTTCTCACACTATATCTTTAATATTGAATATAAAATATACAATCTGAATTTCCAATGGAGCTTTATAGACAGATTTGGTAGATTTACTACTCGAATAATTTATTAACCTATCAATTAAACATAAATAACTAATCGATCGCTCGTATAAAATTTACATGGCACTTAAATGTCAATCATTCCCAAATTTATTAATAATAGGACTCGCAAACGACAGCAAATTTAAACATTTGTAGCACTATTAGTCATGTTGACTGAAGATTAAAATCATCACAATCAAATTAATCTATTTTCGAAAATATCTCAAAAATATTAAATATATATTTTAAATTCCTTTAATCTCTCTAATTCTTTTGATGGTCATACATATAAACACATAAAATTTTCAAGTAAATCTTTATCAAAACAAGTGCATTGATCGCTATACTGCTTTCATGCTTATAATGTTTTAAAGAAAACAATTTCAATTATTTCTATTCAATAACAATATATTATTTATTCCTTTATGTATGAGGCACTTCCATAATTCTTCTCCAAATGCTTTTTTTTCTGGATAAGATTCTAGGATAATAACTCAAAATTTTATTGGAACACATATTAAAATCATATTCCTTTGAAATTGGAGAAATACAATTTAACCATTTAATCCTTTAACTACTTGATTGGTTGCTTGGACATTCACCTGATAGCCTCATTTACATATCTAGCCAAAAGTGCAGAATCAAAATTAAAAATAAATAATGACTCATCTAATATTTATTAATTATTACATTATTTAATTCCAAATTAATATTTTATCTTAAATCAACTAAACACCTTAAAATAATATCTAATTACTTTATCTCACTTTTAGTTTTTAATGTATTTATTTTCCCAAACAAAATAAAAATCTAATTTTCATTCACTATATTCATTTTTAAAATAAAAAACCCAATTTAATACTTTATACTAACTAATTTTATTTTATCTTGTGGTAGTCAAATAAAATATTTCAATCCTATAATAGAATTTTAAAGCAGTTTTGCAACTTTACTAAAAATCTTGTAAGCACATGCGTATGGATATCTACATGGCACATGACTTACAACCCAGACAGAATGCTTCAAATTTATCTGGAATTAAAACAAATAATTTAATTGCAAAAATATTATATAAAAATTATAATAATATATCAAATTTTAAAATAATTATTTTAATATTTATTTAACTTTAAGTTATTACTTTAAAAAATTAACTTTAAACATTTATTTACAAGACTTATTAATGCAGTATTTACCATGGCCAGTTTTCCCAACCATATAATATTACAATTTAGCTTTTTTTGACCGTTTTTCAAATATTAGCATAATTCTATACATTAAATATTTTTATTTTACTTTAATTAAATTTTTTTAAAAGATTGTCAGCATAACATCAACATCATACCACTAAAATACATTTTAAATTTAAATTTTTTTTAGTAAAATTGATAAAACAATTTATTCAGACCTAAACAAAAGGGTACAATATATAAATGTATTTAAACCCAATCACATAAAAAAAGTTCGAATATTTAAGAGATATATTACAAGCAAAATTTCTAAAGAATCATTTAAATGAATTTGCTAACAATACTCATCTTTTGTTATATCAATCTATTTTGTCCGATTTGTCTGACAAAGTAGATTCGTATTGATAGAATAAAATAAAGATGTTGTTTGCAAGTTTATTTAAATAATTTTTCAAAAATCTTTTTTGCGAATTATCTTAGTAATTTATTCAGACTTGTTTTTGTGAATAGTTTTATATTTTAGCATTAAATATTTTATAAACAATTAAAATCATTATAAATGTATTTTTATAAGTTTGACAAATATTGTTATCTTTATAAAATTCATATACAACTTTGTGATTTAAAATAAAATAAAATTTATAATCATAAATGTATTTATGTTTATTGATAACATTTTATTATTATTTTTTTTTAGAAACTCATAGCTAATGAAACTTTAGCTTATTATATGGCTCGGATTTTTCTTTTTTTGATAAAAATCGGAATTGATCCATTAAGGCTGCGTTTTCGGCAGCATATGAATAATGAAATGGCACACTATGCTTGTGACTGTTGGGATGCTGAATGTCGGACGTCTTATGTATGTATAAATCTTCTTTTTTAAAAAAAATATATGCATTTTTTAATTGCTATATTTGTTTTGTTTTTACTGATAAAAGCTTAGTTTGAAATAGTGATAAAATAAATTAATTGTTCTAGCCGACTAATTTTAGCTTATTAAATATTTTAGGGCTGGGTAGAATGTGTTGGATGTGCTGATCGTTCATGTTATGATCTGACACAGCATAGTAAAGCAACTGGAGTCAGTTTAACAGCTGAAAAGAGACTTTCTGAACCTATATCCTTAATAACTATTCAAGTACACATTATATATATGTGTGTGTGTATTTGTTATTGTTTACATTTCATACTTACTAATAATTTGCAATCAGTAATTATAATTTTAACAACTTTTATTGTAACTTGTTTTCTTTTATATTTAGTTATAAATAGATATCTTAGACATTATGTTTTTTTTAAAATTAGCATCCACTTGGATAATA
The DNA here is from genome assembly GCA_028023455.1 of Epiperipatus broadwayi. Classification (NCBI taxonomy): domain Eukaryota; kingdom Metazoa; phylum Onychophora; class Udeonychophora; order Euonychophora; family Peripatidae; genus Epiperipatus; species Epiperipatus broadwayi. Next base: position 1,899,739 of record JAQFVV010000139.1, on the reverse strand, counting down.
TTACATTTTTAATATTTACACAATTTTATTTAATATTACATCTATAATTTGTAAAATTTGTTCTCTCTCTACACATTTGTTATGACAAAACATATTTTAATATTTTAAAAAAATTGACAGCATGTAGTATATATATATATATTGAGATAATATGCCTAATTAAAGTGTTAAATTAAAATATTAATAATAATGATGTACTTATTATTTAAACATAAAACAAGTAACTAATTAAAATTTACACAATTAGGGCAGTATTAGCAAAAAAAAAATACATAAGCAAAATAATAAATTAAAATGGATAAAGAAATTGTTTTAAGGTTATCAATAGATTAAACTGTCCTGCATGATCAAATGCAGTGATGGAATGGTGAACTCTAGAACTTATAGTTCACAGATTAGTTCCATTGCTTTGAGTGTTCAAATGTCTTTTATGTGAACCCCTGAACAATAAAATTTTTTATTTGATTATTTTTTTATTTTGATAATTAAAATTGTATTTATTTGGTTATATTCCAAATTTGCCTAAATTCAAAACTTTCTATTTTCCAAGCAGTTTTAAATCCGTCATTAAAAAAATATGAAGATTGTAGTTCTTTAATGCAAACATCAGTGAAAAAGTTAAATATTTAAAACATCACATCTATTTTTAATATGTATTGATTTTCAATTGTATACAGTGTATAAAACTAAAGAATTTGTAATTCTGGGCTAAAAGTTCATTATCAGTAAAAGGAAGGTGGTGATATAGTATTAATGTTCAAGCACAACTACTCCAGCCAGTATAACATTTTTTTTAATGAAGAAGTTTTATAAGTAATTATCCACAATTCTTTCCAATTCCAATTAAAAATACACTGCCCAAAAAACAACAATGAGGATGGGGTGATAGTTTTAATGTCCAACACAGACACATGAGCCATTTGGTGTATTGCAACATAGTAAATCAGTTTTATACATATAATCCCCTTTTATGAAGAAATTTGATCTCTCTCTATAAATTGCATAAATTGATAATTATTTACAATTTCGTATGACAGTCAAAATCAGACATTTTGATTCTACCTTTAAAGTTTATTTTTTTAAAAAAAAAACTGAAAATAAAAGTGGCACACTTTTAAAGTTTTTGCATGGTTACATCATTGTAATTTAATGTACAAATATGTTTTCAAAATATAGATTTCCTCTATGAAATTGAATTATTAAAAAGTTGTAACAGTTTATTCTTTATTTAATCTCAACTCTATACATATTATGCATATTACTACAATTTTTACTAAAACATTAACATTTTTTTTTTTGAGTAACAATCATATTTATGAACTCAGTTTTTGAAATATTAAATTTTTATTAGAAGTTTTTTACAACTTAATGCAAAAATTTTAAATAAATGTGAGTAGTTAATTTAAATACATTCTTTCTTTCTTTTTTCCTCATTTTTTAAAAAAAGATAATTCAGGCATTTTTAAAAAAATTAAAGAAATTTTTAAGTTTTACTAAGAATTTTATGATGTACAAAACAGTGCAACAGTAAATATAAATAATGAATTTTAATTTATTTCTTTTATTAATTTAATAAATTCATTTTTTAAAGGGAATATTTACTAATAAGTTATGTTTAAATTACTCTGATATATAACTTAAGTTTTAAACATTTTACCTATATAATTATAGTGACTTTGTGCATTTTTTAAATCCAAAACTAACTTTGAATTTAGGTTTTGAAAATAAAGATAGTTTACTCCTATTTTGGTTAAAATGTTTATTTAAGATTATATCAAATTGTCAGTAATTCAACACGTCTATATTTATTTAATTTTGAAATAAAACCATCATTAAAAAGTTAAATTTATTTGGAAGATTATTAAGAATCTATTTATTTTGAATACAAATTGTAAACAAATAATATATGGAAAACATTTAATCAGATTAAATTCTGAAAAAAATATAACAAAATAATATTTTTGAAATTATATGTGAGATCATATGCTATGTCATAAAAAAAAAAAAAAGCTAGAATGCAGAAAAATAGACAATTGATTATGCATTTGAAGAATTATTTCAAAAATATATAAGTGTTATCATCAAAAAGACGCATATAGGTAAAATCTTAGAACAGGGGAACTGGCTTATATACTTCCCCAAAGTTGCTAACCACTTCTATTGCTCCAGTGAAAACACCAAGATTTGGATTAGAGAAGAAAAGTTAGGGAAATGAAATTAAGTTAGTTGAGGCTACATTTTTTAAAATTCTATCTGCCAAAATAAAATTTATAGTGCTATAATTTAAATCCTCTAAAGCTATTCTCAATTTTAATGAAAGACATTTGTAAGAGCTTTTTCAACAAAGGACATAAGTGCATCATAAATTAACTTGGACATTGAGAATTAATATAATGTATAAATATAGACTTAAATTTTTTTATATATAATTACTTTAATTTTATTGATTTTTTATTATATTTTAAAGATAATATTGTTCGAGTGTTATTTATTGGGTTTATAAGCAAGAGTTCTTACATGCAACCAATATATTTATATGTGGCATATAAAAAAATATTGTTTGAAGTTGTGTAATGCATCAGTATGTTTTGTTTTATTATATAAACTCATACATATATGAATGAATCTATGTATATATTTGAATATAGGTAAATCAAAGGCAATATATAAAAGAAATTTGTTTATATTAGTCTTGCTAAAGTTGATTAAGAGTGTCAATTATTCGCTATTCATTAAATTATATTTCAAATAGCCAGGACTGAATACAGATAACTATTTATTAATTATTAAATGTTAATGTTTAAATGTTCAAAGCTACTATGTGTACTAGGATATATATTAGCAAGAAGAATAGGAAGTGATTAGTATGAGATATTATATAAGTAATATAAAGAATGAAAGAAACTATTTACTGTTGCACTGTTTTGTACATCATAAAATTCTTAGTAAAACTTAAATCACATGAGCAAAGCTGTTCATCTCTTGTTTATTATTATAGATTTTCAATACATGAGAAAAGCATGTCTATGTCATCATTTACTCATCAGTATATACATGTTTATATATTTTTATAAAATCTCTTTGTGAATGCATTACTTTGCTATCATTCCATTTTATAAGGCTATCCATTGTATTATTTATATGCAGGTATGTACAAACTATGAAGAATATCATGCTAAGAATAAACTACGCATGTAAATGTACATATGAAATGCAAATATACTTTATGACTATCTGCGAATTTTGTATTAACAATCAAATATTTTTTTTTAACCAATAAATGTATGTATGTGTGTGTTAGAGTTATCACATTTATACTGTTTGGATGTAGAACAATTATTTTCTAAATGGTAAAGAAATTTTAATAGTTAATAGATTTTATTTAATTTTCTAAAACCATCAAAATTATGTATATGCAAACTTGAATTATGTATATTTCCAATATACATATGATTGCATATCTGAAGTACAACAGGTTTTATTCTTTTATCATTGTCCTCAATTTTTTCTTCTAATTCTAAGCATTTTCATTTTTTTATTATTGCTAATTCTATAATTGTTCTCTATATATTTGTTAATCTAGAACTGTTTATCAAAAAACTTTCATTGTTATTGATTTGTGTCCTACAATTCACACCAAAACATATACAAACTTTTCTATTTTACATTGTAATTTACTTTTTTTTATTTTAGTTTTATATGTTTATTATTGAGATTTATTTCTACTTTACTAAGCAGACATTATATAAATATAAAGAATAAAATTATGAAACACATTATAATCATAAATATATATGTAATAATTGTATTTAAGTACATTGCAATTATGGTGTTTATTATTATTTATCCCATTTTGTTTGATAATTTATACTGATGATAGCCTCTGGTAAAGGTGAAATACATTTCAATGTAAAAATATTAGTATAATATTAAACAAAAGAAGGTAAATTGATTTAATTTAATGGATTAGTGAGGATTTTTTAAAAGTTATTTTATTATTTTTCTTTTTTATATTTCTTTATAGCATTATTATCCATTATTTGTCAATCTTTTTTAAATTTGATCTGATTTTTTTTTTTAATTTCTTTGATATTTTCGGTTTATTCAATTTTCTAATCTTATTTCTAAACCAATTTATTAATGTTTTCATTTATTTGGTCTCCTTTTTTTAATTGTCCAACCAGAAAAATTAGCCACAGTTAAATTATTTCTTAATTTAAATTCAGTTTCTCCAAAATAATCTTTTTTGTGTGTGTGTTAGGTTTTTTTTTTTTTTTTTGTTGTCATAATTTTAAATCTAATTTTTATTATTATCTCCGTCTTTATTAATTAACTTTTTAAAATATTTGAAAGCATTGATCCTGCACAACTATATTTTGTACTAACTAATTTAATTTTTCTTTATTTTTATAATGTGTTATTATTAATCACTGTTGTTTTCATTCTAAACCTTACAGATTTTATTTGCGTTTCATCAGCAGTGAGAATAATTGTGAAAAAAGGTTATCCAAGAATTATTTCAGATAGGCATTTTTATTTACTGAATTAAGAATATTAAAAAAATGATTTTAATTTATTTTGGAGAATGGGGTTTTGAAATATATAGTAATTTATATTTATATTGTGTACCGGACCATACTCCCTGCGGAATTCTTTTCCTAATCTTGCACTGAGCATGAAGTGACCAAGATTCAACAGGTAAAGAAATGGATATCAATTTAGCCGATTGTCTGTACTCATGTGTATTGGTACTTCTAGCTAAATTGATAGAAAGAGTGGATTGACAGGACTCTTCCAGTTAAAAACACCCTTTAGTTGATATCTTATTTGAATGCCCGAATATTTAGAACAATGGCAAGTACACACCTTTGAAAAATCTATTTACAAAATAGACCTTTGCGCGCCACTTCTAGAAAAGAATCTAAAAAATGAATTTTTCACCCTCCTAGAAGGGTGTGCAATACCATATGTTCAGCGGAGCATAAGAATAAGATATAACACCCCGGTAGAGCGATATCCCTTTGTGGCTAGCTCAGTCACTCTACATCTAGGGTCTTCAAATGGGTAAGTTAAATGATTATTACAGGTACGTGGTTGATAAGGAAAGAATACATTTTTATCAATATAAATAATAATACGAAAACGAAAATTGTTTAATATTATGATTAAATATTTATTTAATCCCAAATACTCACCACCGTTTCATACTAATGATGATATAATAAAATAAAATAAAAATACTAAATAATTAATGATCACAAACCCATATATATATTCGAGGCGTTGAAATAGACAAAATACAATTTTAAATAAGAAAAATAATAAATCCCTAAAGCTATTTACAATGTTTATAAGTAATGGAAGTGGTCTGAGCTCCTTTTACCCAAGTAGAAATAAATTTTACTTTGTGTGATTTGATATATATATTTCAGATTAGAGATCTTCGGTTATACAGGCATATACTTTTACTGATGACTTTAAAACCTTTTTATTGATAGCAAATATAATAATAAAAACTATACATATATTTGCACTATGAAATATTTCACTAATTTCATATTTTCAACAAGTCAATGGGTTGCATTGGCTCAGATACTATATCATACCATAAGGTACTGTATCTATTTCTCTTTTGCTATAGATAAATTTCTATACATGTATATACGTGCAGCATAATTATACACTTACTATTATTTTAAATATAAAGTTATTAGAGTACTTGCTTACAGGGAATCTATAATAGATCAATCCCTTCTTACACGCATCTTGAGGTGTAGCAGTGACAAAAAAAAAAAAAAAACTTAAAAAAAAGATATACGGTTAAATATATTTTTTAGATATTCAACATGAGATATCGTATTCACCGAATATTATAAGTGTATGTACGCATATATACGCATGTATATTTGTATATGACGAATTTCAGGAGTAACAAAGAGGAAAACGAATAGCAACAACAACAACAAAAAAATCTCATTGCAACCTTTGTTGAAAATACAAGAATTTGACATAGAAAAATTGACTCAAAAGATTTAAGTAAAAGCTTTAACATTTATGCCCGTAATAACCGTAATTCAATATACATATGCGAGAGATAACACTCTCTCTCTCTTTTTTTTTTTTTTAATAATAATAATAATAAAAAAAAAAATAATATTAATATATTTACTAGGAAATATCAAAGTTAATTATTTCAATATTAATAAAACATCTTAAAATAAACTTATGTCGGCGTCTTCATTCTTTTCTGGGCTCTGAGTGGGTTTCAAGTCAACTGGCTGTGTGGTGAGGATTTCATCCATTTAGGCATAGGCAGGGCGGCTGGAACTGGCGTGGTCACATCTTGGCGGCTTGGGATGGAGAAAGTGCGGTGCACTGGCTGGTTGTCTACCCCATGGTCATTTTACTGGACTCTCTGGTAGATTGCTTCATATTTTCCTCTGTGTGTATATGATAATAATTTTTATCAAATGTTCATTTGCTAATTTGACTGGTTCATTAAATCTTTAAGGAATCATTAGTTCTTAAAAGAACTGTATAATGGATTTCTTAGAAAGTGTCAGCAGTAGTCTTGTTCATAAATTAATCTCTAAGTAGCTGGGTGCTTGGAGAATTCTGGAGCCAAAGTAATGAACGACTTGAATGCCTACGAAAGAATGAATCTCACAGCACTGACTAAACTATATCAATCCCACTAGCCCTCTGAGAAGTATGAATCAGCCAATCCTTTCAATTTATCTTATCATTTAGATTATAACATTCCTTACAATTTTTCCAATTAAATTCTACATTTTAAGTTTGATACAATGACTCGTTTCCATATTGATTACTCCGACCACTTGCTTACAAAATCAATTCAAAAGAATTTTTAAAAAGATAACAGTTTAATTATAGCATTATCAAACATTTTGCAAAAGCAATTAACATTCTTAGTTTACAGAATAAAATTCGTTTTTAGAAAAGTAATTAAAAAAATATGTACAATTACATTGGAACAATTGCTTTTCTCTATTTGAATTTTTCAGAGAAAAGCCAAATACATAAAATAACATATCATAAAACATATACAAAACGGAAATATAAAACAAAAAAATATATGAGTTTACTCTACAATATTTTCTATGTCCATTTCATATTATTTAAATTGGTGTGTGTGGGTATTTTAATGCTCAGACCGAATTTCCATTATTAATATAGCACATTTATATATTTGTTGTGCTTAATACATACTTTGTGCAAGGCCTTTTTCTTTATTTTTATAATGTGTTATTATTAATCACTGTTGTTTTCATTCTAAACCTTACAGATTTTATTTGCGTTTCATCAGCAGTGAGAATAATTGTGAAAAAAGGTTATCCAAGAATTATTTCAGATAGGCATTCTTATTTACTGAATTAAGAATATTAAAAAAATGATTTTAATTTATTTTGGAGAATGGTGTTTTGAAATATATAGTAATTTATATTTATATTGATAAGATTATATTGAATTTAGAATTAAGAAAAATCTTATGTGTTATTTTGTTGGAATATACCTTTGTATATAGAAATTGTATATAAGTGAAATTTTTTGCATTGTGATATGGAGAAAAACAAAAAAAGTTTGTTGGATAAATGATGTTACAAATACTGAAATATTAAAAAACACATTAGAAAAGAATATTAGAAATATAAGAAGAGGAAAATATTCTTCAAGATAAAAGAACATAGAAAACTAAATGAATGATTGTTGTCCATAATCTAATCTGAAAGAGAAAGATCAAGCAATGTTTTATTTGGTATGGCTCTGCTAACAGCTTAAAGATGCCAGTAATTATTTTATAAATGAGAATACTAAAATGTACAGCTTCAAAACTGATTTCAGTCTTAAAATACTAGATAAGAATATTGGTTAAAATTTAAAATTTTAAGAGTGTTGAAATACTCAAGTTATTAATTTTGATATGCAAATAAGATAACAGTTGTTATTGAATGGATGCAGCACTGGAAATATCTTATATGCTAGTCATTTATTAGGAAATGGTTAGGAATTCTATCTATGAGACTGATTTAGTATCTATTGATTTGTTGATGTTTTGTAAAAACATTTACCTTGACATTAGTATAAGTTTGTACACTCCAGAAAAAGTAGAAATATATTTTAGATCACTTATGGATAAGCATTAGATTTAATTAAGGATTAAATTTACATTAATTGCAATAAGAACATTGCGATCTATAAATATCAAGAAATATTTGCTGATTATAAATATTTCTTGATAAGAGACTAATTAATTAATGGAATAGGTTATAAATTACCTTACATGGAAATGAATTTTTAAGACACCAATTAATTAGCTATAGACTTAAAACATTACTGTATATGGAAATAAGTAATTAATTGTGTGAGTAATTAAAAGCTAAGATGAATTCCATTGTATGATAAAAAACTATAGAGTAAGCAACAAAGTGCATGGTTTATTTTACGGTTCATGTTGGGGAGAGATGTGATAGTAGCTTCAGTGAGAGTGCAGCACTCAGTGAAAATGTGTTCACGGACAGCAGCTGAACAGGTCCAAAGAGTTTGGGAAACCGTCTGGATAGCAGTTTGTAGCAGCTTGATGTGAAGAATTGATTTTCCAGTGGATTTTAAGTGAATTTACCAAGCAAATGGTTGCAGAGAGACGGAAGTGAATGCAGCTAAAAGAAACTCATAGTGACAGTCACAGTGCTCTATGATGAAGTCAAATGTGTTCGCATACAACTGAACTGGGTCGGGGACTAAAGTGTTTGGGAAACCAAGGCTAGTGGTAACCATCTTGAAAGCAGTCAAATAGAACTATGTATATAGTTGTTGTCAGTTTTAGCAGACTCTTTGCTATTCTTATTATTTATTATTTTGTTTGTTGGTATTGGGAATGCTTGCTATTTCGAATACACATCAGATTAAATTAACTTTTTCACTGATGTCAGCAAGTTCATATAGGAAAGTAATTGAGGAATACATTAGAGATTAGTATGTTATCTTAAAGAGAGAAATAATTAAGAAAATTTAAATAACATTAAAAGTCAGAAGTATTTGAGTATTTAAAATGACCCTTGAATTTGATAATGTAATAATAATAATAATAATAAAATGAATTATATAGGGTAAAAAACAGGTTTAGATAAAGCAGAAAATTATTAGATATAGGGAATGTGCACTTAATACAGAGAATTTACAACATGTTAATTAGTTTAATTACATTTTCTGAATTTGTCTACGTGTTATTATTTTTAAGATTGAAAAAAAAAAAGTATTATACTTTAACTTATTTCACAAGTCAGTTGATGTGACAGAATGTCAACCTATAAAAAATATCATTGGAAAAGCATTCAAAAAAGAAGCTAAAATTATAATGGATTACTTGACCAATTTGAATAAAGAAGAAGTTGCATCATTGGAAAATTCATTAACCCACAATGGGTAAGTTTTTTTAAATTTTTATTTCAGACCATATTTAAAAACAAACAAATCTACAATATGAAATATTAGACATTGATTATTTAAATTCATAAAACTTTTAGATTAAGTAGAATTCTTAAATGTATTTTTATATATGACTACAATTTGAACCACAAATGTCAAATTTTAAACACGCTCAGCTAATTAATTTAATTTGCATTATTTCTGAATTATCCATAATCTTTTAAGTTGTTTAATGGAAAGATAATAGACTGATCTCTCGATATATATTTTTATTGGAATGCATCTCTAATCATGAGCTACAGCTTTAAATACCTGAATCTTTCCATCAGAATGGCAGTCTCACTTTCTATTTAATACCATGCTTGCATATATTCCCAACAAATATAGATATATGTAGTATTAAATCTTTTAATTTAATTTTATAAATATCTCACAGCATTTTGGTAGGGTGAGTCAGATATTTAAATTTTTAGCTCATTTGTTGATTAGAGATTCATTCCAAAAGCTATATATAAAGTCTATTATAAAATTATGGAGAGCAATTCAGGAAAATTATGAATTAATTTGATTTGTTACATATTTCCTTCCTACTTAGTGATTAATCATTATATACATTCTTTAAAATGTGAAATTATTTCATTAGGATCCTAATGGAGATAGAAATTATCTCCATTGAGAGATGTTTAAAAAATTATATTAAAAGGTTTACTATTGTATATTTTATGATGAACATATTCAAACTTTAAAACCAATTAGCATGCAATTATAGTATTTAAATAGAAAGTTGAGCTATTATTCTGAGAGGAAATTCAATTGCTTCAATCTCTAATACCTGATAATCAGAATTTCATTCCATGAAATATATATAATGAGAGACGTCAATTTTTTTTTTTTCATTAGATCAATAACTTACAAGATTATGGATGGCAATTATTTAAATTAATTTAATTGGTTATATACTTTATTCCAGTATTATGCTTAATTATTGTTTATACACATGTATATGTCTAAATTGGTACAAATGATATATTTTTGATTCCATTTATTATGTATAACAAATTAGCTACAGTTAGTTTTTGTTTTTATAGTATATGAGGCGGACGTGATTCCCTCCTTTCGCCTATGGCGCTCAATCGCCTAGGCCTCACTGCCTTCATCCATATGCTTTTGGCAGAGTTCAGAAAGATATTTATTTTTAACACTTTTTACCATACAATTTATATAGGATGTTTTTGAAATTCCAACTCACTATTACATTACAGTTGGATAAAATTAGAAAAGAATGATACCAAACACATATATGTAGGATTTACCCCCCCCCCCCATTTAATGCATCATATAAAATTGTTACTTATGATTTTTTGCAAAACTTTTTAGAATAGACATGTATTTCTAATTCTGAAAACAGATGTTTTTACTGCCAAAGAAAAGAAAGATTGAAAGAATGCAATAATAAAGAGTCTATTATCAGTGCTTTCTAATAATTAAAAAAAAAACAAAACAAAACACTATTATATTCAAATATCTTGAGCTTTTCCCACCTTTCAACCATAATCTAAAGTATTATATAAAATTGTCACTTCCATTACCTACTTCAGACTCTGGAGGAGCATTTAATTTAAAGAAATTAAAAAATAAAAACAGCTTTCATAACTTAAATTAATATATTTTAACAAAAATTATAATACTTACAAAATTAAGTTCTATTTTTCTGGTATTAAATAAAAGTTCACATTAACTATTTCATAAAATGCACCTTTATTCTTTTTTTTTTTTTTAACATATATTTAATTGGACCAGAGTAAGTTTATTGTTAAATAAATAATTATTAATTGCTTTTTCAAAATTCTGTGTTTTTTTGCCATAGATGCTCTCTTTTTGTGAGATTTTTAGCAACAGTTTTTTTTTTTTTATAAGAATGGCCAGATAGAAGAAATTTTAATCCTTTATTAACAGATTTATAACCGGTAGTTTTAGCAAACAGCATTTTTTGCTTCCATTTCCTTTTCACTTATTTATTTTTATATAGAGAGAGACTAAATAATGTTGTATTTGTACATACTCCATGGCTTTTTGTAAAGGCGTAGTCCCAGCACCAAATAATTTTTTTTTTTTAATGTTAGCTCATAGCAACCCAATTAACCATACAATTATTATTTAGAATATTGATATTTAATTATTCTTAATTATAGGTAAAACAAGGAAGGAAAATCTCATCACGAGCATTAGATTAATCTGATGAGTGATTGTTTCTCTATAGAAAAAAGGTGCTGAAAGGGCTTTTGGCAGTGGTCTTTATAAAAGCTGTTTACCAATTCCTACTGTAATATTTAAGTTTTTATTATCCTAAGAACTAATTCATTCCATTTTAGAAAATGTGTTACTTTTATTTATTACTTTTTTGGGGAGCAACATTTATACCCTTTTTATAAATATTTTAATAAAGAGATTATCAAATTATAAGTAGCATTTATCAACTTGTTTGACAAAGAAGATGTAAAAGTTTATTGAATTTTTTAATTTTAATTAAAAGCAAAACTAAATATTCATCCCAATGTGTAATGTTTAATGAAATGTTTCTACGCTTTGCTAAAAACAAAATTTGTCAAACTTCAGAATAAAGTAATAAATCCGTTTTATATTTTTGCTTTACTAATACAAAAATGAAACATTATTAATCTAATTTATTGCTGAAGCAATATATAAAAACATTAAAACTATTAATATTCTAGTTTTTTAATTTGAATTGCTTATAAACAATTCAATTTATACATAATATGATGAATTTTGCTTCTCCTTCTCTAGAAGTGTAGCCTGAGTAAAGCAAGTATTTACTCCTTATATATCCTCTAAACTTTTAATTTTTATCACGCTGATTAGTTTTTAGTCATCATAAATAAGATGCAGTTATAGATAGACATGTTTCTAATTAATTATTTAAGAATTGTCTATAACATTCCAACATTTATTTTGGAGCTGGTATCAAAGAAATTGCAATTTTAATTCACTACTCCATATTCCAAAATTTTATGATGCCATTACATAAATTAGAAATTGTCATTTGAGGTTTTATAATATATATATTCTGCCCACTTTCTAATACCAAATGGAAGAAAATATTGATCTAGAAAACTGAAGAAATAAAAACTCACTGATCTTCATTATTCTTATGTTGAAAATTTGATGATGATAAAGTGCAAAAGATATAATGTGCATATGTGTTAAGTTTTTAAATAGCAGTATCAATTTTCTTGTGATACTTTTGCTATCATAGTGATATCATCATCACTATAAATTAGAAAATTTAAATTTCTTTTGACTTTTTAAAACCTTTGTAACCATTATTGAATTTTTTTAAAAATGCCACAGATATAATTTGTAAAGTTTGAATACATGTGTGGAGATAATAATCTGGACCAATTGTTGATTGCTGGTTTAACATGAAATACGTAAATTGGTGATTATTTATCTTTTCGATATATATGTTTCAAGTGTATCAGTGTTATGAGATGTAGTAGAGAGTGGTGGGTTTTGTGAAAGTCTGTGCTCATATACCCTATATATTACATATATTGTTAGAAAGATTAAATATTAAGGAATGTAATGTCGTTATTTTTTAAAAAAAGTGTAACACTTTTAAAAATACTTATTCTTATATAGGTTAACAAATTCTAAATTTTGAGAATTAAATATTAAAATGACATTTTTATAGATAGCTTTATCACATTCCTCTTAAAATTTAAAAAAAAAAAAAAAAAAGATATATACATATGACTTAAATCTTATAATGTATTTGCTGGTGATTTCCATTTTTCCTAACTGATCCAGAGTTTGTCCTTCCATGCAGGTATTTGTTGGAAATTTATTTCTAATGGCAATAAAAGAATATTTAACAATAAATATTGTATATCAGATATGCATTTTATTTTAGATATTATTTTAAAAAAATTTAAGTGAATTATAATTTATCAAAAAATAATATTAATTTTAAAATAATTGCAAAAAAATTAATATATAATATAAAAGAACAATGACAAAGTGACAGGATGAAATACTAAAAAGTTTTTTCATGGTGCATTATATCACATTTCTACATATATGATAATAAATAAACAAGGAATTTTTTCCCCAATTTAATGCAATATTAAATATTAATGAGAATAGTCACTATACTAATGCTTCACTATAAACTCATCAACACTCCTTTAACACTTTAAACAAATAATTTTATTTATTATAACAGTTTCGACTGTACTAGCTTCTTATTATTTGTCCTACAGTTCATTTACCTTTATGGAAATTTCTAATAGCTTTCTGTGTGGATGGCTTTATTGTAGGAAAATTAAGATCAGTTGTTTGTAGACAATTGTAATATGTGTATAAAAAATAGAAAAAGTATGTATAGATTGCAAAAAATGAAATATAATTGCTTATATGTAACTGACAAAGTTATATGATTCAGATACATACTAAACAGACATAAGATACTCATTACTTACAAAAAATATATAATATTTTTATAAACAAGTAGAAAATAACTACATTGAAAAAAAATAGAGATAAAATTGCTTATAGAGTAGACAGAAAACCCAAGAAGTTACATATATATATATTATGACCTTTCTATCCAGTATTGGGCCCCTCTGGATTTGGGCCGTCACAATCTGCCCTTTACTTATGTTGTGTAACTACGTACACCTCGAGCCTACCACGTTACACCACAATCTACCCTTTCACCCTACGTGTAATTACGTGTATATGTGTACTCCACTTCTCCCAGAATAAGTAATATAATATAGTGAAAATCGCCTCCCCGGGTTCTAGCTCTAATAATTAATGAGATATTCAATTAAGGTGTTACTAACTCAGGTTGCTTAAAATTAACTTAGGTTCGGTTTTAGACTAACTCAAGTAACTATTCTATAATTCATGAGATTAGAAGTGGAAATAAGGTGACAAAGTAGATTGCATTGAGATAATATCCCATAGGATACCACCTCAATGGCATAAGAACACTATCCCCCCTTTTACTACCATTACATATAATAACTACATAGTATTCTTATGACTTCTGCAACTTCCAATCACTAAACTCATTTAACAATTAAAGTATTAATTTTTCATCTATCATAACAATAATAGTAATTATCTAGCTCAGATAAAATAATCTCAGGTTCTTAAATTTATTCAATGTTAAATTAAAATAAAGTAGCAAAATATGATAAGGGATTTTGTGTCATAATTTACTACTCTGAAGTTAGACTAATAATAAAACAATAAGAATAATAATCACAATCTTCATTGTTTAATCTAACTAGTATAGCTTTTCTTTTATCGCAAATTTATAACCATAATAAATTAATTAATCACTCAATATCCTCCCTTTGTTTATCTTTTTCCTTACGTAATAAAATAATTAGTAAGTGGCAGTGTTTAGATAATCTGATAAATGAAGTAAGTGGCAACTAATAGCATATAATTTAGCAAATTACTATAACAATGGATTTATGACCAATAATGCAATGCAATTTTATAATTATTCAATTCCAAAACATCAATAAATAATTAAGATTAAATATACTTTTCTATTTATATTTTGTGCAAACAATTATATACTTAATTTAATGACGGTAAACATATCCTATGAATTCATGCAATGATGTAGAGAAAACCTCAGACACAAGTTTTAATAACAAATTTTAGAATTTTATTAACAACAATCAAAATTAAGATAAACAAACAAATCTATTTACATTTATTTACAAGGGATATCCTCCTTTCTTTTAACACTACAAAAGTTAAATTATACATTTTTAGATTTCTTTTCTAGTTAATTTAAATTATTATACTTTTATAAGTTATTTATTTATTTCTCATTAAGTTTATTATATTACTTAGTTTAACTATTTTATAGGTAATACTATTCTTTACCTTTTAATATTAACATTACAGTATTATAAGTTATATATGTGGGTAAACATCCTTTATAAACATTATAAATTTACAATCAATATGGTTTTTTCCCTTTAAAGAAAATTACATTTTCTTATAACTCTATATAAGTCACTCTGCATATTGTTCAAATATTATTACTACCTATTACGTTTGTTATCTAATGCTCGTAAACTCTAACACATTTATTCATAAGCCATACTCATGTATAATCCCATAACACGAGCTTAATTATTTCCTGTTTCAGTTTAACATATATTATAATCATCGAATGTTATTACATTCTTTAAATATGCAATACTTATATTTTTAAAATATAATCAACAATAAGAACACGTTAAATCATTTTTTAATATTTTTGTATATTTCTATTTGGGTATATTTTTATCAAATTATAGTTCATTTCTTAAAATTAAAATAATTCTCTGACTCCTTCCTTTCTTAGGATATATGCATCTTTTTTCAATAATCATAATCTACACTTTGTTAATACCTAACTATTCTTATTTCAAATAACAGCATGGCATACATTCTAAAATATCTATTGTTTCTTTTCAATAGACTTATCAAATAACGATGTAGTTGCAAGAAATACAGATAAAGATAGCGAAAGATGTATAGGATATTGGGAAGATAGATAAATAACTCATCAAAATATATACTTCAAAATGTATGGAACAGTGTGGATAGGGCCGACATTCCTTGTCTGATAACCCTGACGATAAGCACGATGTGGCAGCTATTTATTCAGCTTTACCAAACATCTAATAAGATTCACAAGAAAGATAAAATAACACTGTCCATGACAACATGTGTAACAGTCGTAGGGCTTTGTTAACTACGCTGATTACCATTTAAAACTACTTATAATTCCATTCCCTGTAGCATCCTAGTTTTTTAATACATCATCTTGGTTTCCAAATCTCCATGTACTACCAAGTCACTATCCAAACTATCTCTCAAGATTTTCACTGTATCCAACATCGATAAAACTAACTACCTTTTAAAACAATAAACAAATTCACTAATATAAAACATTCCCCTATTCTATAAGAACAATTTGTCTTGCTTTATTACACTGTAGGTTCGACATCTACGTTTTATTAAATAACACTTAAATATCCTAATCGGAAAAATTAACAGAAAATATGACATAACCATTGGTTATATTGAACTATATTAATAATACATTAAATGATTGTCGTATGCATATTTTTAAAAAATCTAATTACATCTCATAGTGTTTTAGAGTGCTGTTTTTTCAAAATGCGTTTTACAATAACTATAACAATAAAATTTTGCATTACATTCATTCGGTTCACTGCTGATCTAAATAAATAAAACATACATTATATCATTAATAACCATAAAATGTACCAAAATAATCTTTTACCTTCCTATTAGAGTTCGTAGTGGGTTTCTTTCTCCTCGAGCATCGCAAACATACAAAATTTCCACACACATACAATTTTATTTGAACATTCAAAATCAAAAAAAAAACATATTATTTTATATAATGTTATTTGCAAATTAATGTATTTGTTTCCCTATTGCTATCTAAACTCAATGTTTAACTTAGATTAATAAAGAAAATAATTTAAACCATAATCACATATTTTCTGGCGGTAAATCTTGGTTAGTCCCATAATATTTATTATTTTCTTCTTTTATCCGAATGTTCTCCTTTCTGATTATTAAAGTTTTAAAACAAATTAGTTCATTTAGTTAACTGTTTAGACGATCTTTAGTTGTAATGTTTAATTCAAAATTATTAAAAATATTTATTTAGTTATCCCACGAAGTTTTTAATGTTCGGGCGAATATTACCTCGGCGCTTTGATGCATCTTTATTTCTATCAGAACTACAAGTATTTATATCATTACGGTACCAAATTGCGTTTTTCCATGGATCCATTATTTTATATTTATTTCTCGGTAAACTATTTTTTCTTCTTTAGGCAAGTATTTTCCTTAGTAAATTTCACTTTTATTCATTATTATTTTATATACGACATTTTTGATCTTTAACTATTTCTAGAGTAATTTGCTCAGGTCATCTTAAAGAAAACAATTCATAAAATTTTTTTTTGTCCATTTATTCTTACACGAATAATATTTATTTTTATTTTTCATTATATTCATTAACTTTGCGCACAATGTCCTCTCATTAATTTTACACGCACTAAAGCAGTTTTCGTAGTAATACGCTATACAAACTATATCAATGAACAACGTTAACATTTTTGAAATATTACAAAATTTATAACTTGGTTTTAAGAATCCATCCATTTTTTATTGAAAATTTAGATTATATTTTAATAGAATCCACTGGCAGGTAACTGTGGAGTTAGTGAAACATTATTATGAGAACTTTTTCAAAATTTTATTCTTAGATTCGCTTCGAAAGATTTTAAAATGTTAGTTAGTTTCTTTCAAAGATATTTATTAAAAATTCTAATAAAATTGACTAATAATTGAAGAAAGAAAGAAATTTTAAAGAGCTTAAAATTTTACCTCTGCTCTGGAGTCAACACATTTTTGTTCTCCCAGTTTATACAATTAGTTGGCGCGATTTCTCTTGTCTGCCAAAATCTATCTTTTTATTGGTCACTCCCTACTTTGGTTTGTAAACATTTTCTAAAGTTTTAAAATTGTGACGTAATAGACTTAAATATTAATCTATTATTATTTTTAAATTAATTATTATCTATTACAATTTAATTACTTTTAAAATAAATTTGTAACAATAACTAATAAAGATGTATAATCTTATTTTTTATTATAATGTGTGACAATTCCATCCAGTTCTATAATATATTATTTAAATATTTTAATTATTTGTATTAATCTAAACTGGTGCTTATACATAAAATATTCCAGACAGTCACGTAGACATTTCCGGTGTTTAGTCTATTTTTATCTGTCTTAATAAATTTGCTACTTATATCATTTAAAATGATTATATAAAATTTTGAAAAATAATTTAGAAAATATGTAGAACTAGATGCAATCCTCACTCTCACAATACTTATTATTAGATATATTATATTAACCTTTTATTGCCCATTTATAATTTATAATATTAAATACTATATAATATTAATTTTAAATTTTTTTAGCAATTAACCATTTATAACCATCATTGATCTATAGAAAAGGGCACAATATATATATATGCACCAGAGCACAAAACAAACTTCTTTTAGAGCATGAAATAAAACATTGTACAGCGTTATAAATTATTTATATATAAAAAAAATACAATATATATATACTTATAGCTGATACAAAATATTACCTCTGGAATTTCATTTATACAGTTAGTTAGATTCTAAACTCAAAGAGTTACTTATATATATATATACATAGGAGCACAAAACAGCCTTATTCTACAATAAGAAACAAACCATTATTTTACATCATTATAAATTATATTTAAAAAAATATGAAAAATATACTTACAATTGATAGAAAATATCTCCTTTGAAGCTTCATATAAAATTATGATTGTCTTAGATTCTACATATATATGCATCAAATTTATAACTTTTTTTAGGAATAAAAAATCACTTCATTCTTTTCTGTGACATTTAAAAAAAAATTAAAAAAACTCCTTTTACTAAAACTTTCAGAAAAAAAGGCAAATTTTTTCATACAGAAAAAACAATTATATCATTGGAAAGCTGATTCAATAACGAAAAGAATGAAGCAACTTATGATATATTGATTTAAATTCTATGATTGGTCAAAATTCTTAAAAAGTATTTTGAGGTGTCATGCATTCGGAAATCGACTATAAAACTTAAAATGAATAATAGTGGAAATCCTGCAAGCCTAAACGGAACTATAAAGTATTTAGTTTTAACTTGATACTAATTTCTATTTCTAGGCAATCATTTATTATTTGTACTAGATGACTTGAGATCACTTTATTCAATGAATTCTTTATTAAATTCTTCATATAGACTCTACCTTTAGTTAATTATCTAATAGAACACCCTTTTTTCATATTCTCCTGTCACAAATTCAATGCTTTTTCAGTTTTTATTTAGATATTTATTATGTTGTTGTGAATGTATATTTATCACTTTTAGGAATGCAAGTAATTCCAGCATAAATTTCTTTTTAATTATTTTGTGAATTGACAGTTGTTTCTTATTGAATAGTCAGCCAGCCAACTTCAGCATACAACTTTTTTTTTTTCAAAACTAAGTCAGTTATTTTCATTTTATCATATAAAATAAGTGCTTCATAATTCTTTTTGGATTGTCGGAATTATCATTCTGACTTATGTATTTTCCTGATTTCCAGACTTTATTATAAATAATGTTATTTAAGTGTCACTTTTTTATAAATAATACTTAAATAATATTATGTATCCCATTTTGAAGAAATATGCATTAAAAAAAATAAATACATTGCAGTAAATAAATTAATATACATAGTCAGATAAAGGAAAATTAAAGATAAAATTGAATTCATTTAAACTCTTTGTAAATTAGTGAGTGCTATGATTTATTGTTTTTATTTTAGTTTGACTAGTCTGTCTAATTGATTTTGATTTTTTTTTCCTTAGAAAATAGTAGTAAATAATTTAACAAATTCTTGTACTTAATCTTTAAAAAAATATTCAGTTTAATTGCCAAGTAGAAAGAGAGAGAGAGAGATAAAAAACAAATTGTTAAATAAGGCTGACTTGTGTAAAAAATAATCTTTTATTTTTTTTTAGAAAAAACTTGTTGTAGTTGAGCTTAAAAAAAGATTAAATCATTATAATTGCTAAATGTAGGAGGAAAAAGAATTAAATGTACTTATCTGTGATTTTAAACACTGAAGTGAAGAAAAAAGTCAATAAATGATAATTTGTTTAATTATTTGATTTCTATGATATTATACCATTTATTTCAAATAAATAAATCAAAAAATGATTTGTGATAATATTAACAAACTTTAGATGAAAATAAGTTATAATCCAGTTAACTTTAGTAATATTTAGTTACAATTGTTATTGACTTACTTTAAATTAGCTCTTTTATTTGACCAATTGATCTAATTATTTAATCCTACTTTGATTTTATCAGTTGCCTCATTTTTTTTTTATAAAATTGTTTGAAAAATTATTTGGGTGCATTGTTTGTCTTTCTGGAGTTATTATGGGACATCTACCTTTCTTTGTGTGTTCCAAAATGCTGAAAAAGAACTGCACATATGCCCTTATTATTTTCAATCATCTCCAAGTTTAATCCTGATTCTTTGATCTATAACTACTTTTTCCCACATCAATACCAAACTTTATCTCCTTCATCTCATGAGATCCTGTTTGAGCTTTTAATTGTCTATCTACAATCGTCTTTTCTAGTACCTTGTCCAGCCCAGATCCTTATCGTCTCTTAATTTATTCAATGATGTCCATATTAACTCTTTATTTCACATTTATATATTTTGATTTTTTTCTAGTTAGTCCCATCATAGTTCATACTTGATTATATGGTCTGAAATCTTTATTTTTTTTCAGTATTCAAATTTCTGATTTATATGTAAGAACTGGTAAAACACATCTATTTTTTTTTTTTTTGTTAATATTTATTTCTGCTAAAGCATTTCATCCATGTTTCATTATCCTTATACATTAATAATTTATTAAAGTAATTATAACTGTTAACTTCTTCTAATTCATTATAATAAATCTTTATTGTCTCCTTATGTGAAAACCCCCATTGAACATTACTTAATTGTTTTAGCATTTATCTATAGTTCTATTTTCTTGCTTTCATCTGATAATTTTTGTAACATTTTATGAAGCTATGCAGCATTATTTCCAAAATAACTACAACATCTACAAAATCTATATGATTTAAGCAATCTACATTTATTTTTATTCCCTTAGATTTCCATTTTAATATACAAAGTACTCCCTATAAAACTGCTTTAAAAAGGTTTGAAAATATGTCCTGTCATACATCCTTATTAATATTAATTTTCTTACTATCATTATGTAATGAATTGCATTTTGTTAAGTATTCTCTAAACGATAATATTCTAGATCTATATCTTGATAATTCAAAGCTCTAATCACTGGAAATGTTTGTAGAATTAAATGCCTTTTCATAAATCTATAAATCCAAAGCATAATGATAACTTGTATGTGATAAAACTTTTTGTTCGTTTGGTCAGTTTGAATCTAAAATTGAGTTGTAATCATCTTAAATAACAACAAAAAAAATAAAAATGGAATAGTTTGTCATTCAGAAGATCAAATGATATTTGAGCATTGGGAATGACAAAGCTGTGATCCATGAATCTGTAACTTTGGAATTTATTACTTCGTTATTGCACAAGACAATGCATGATAATGATCTTGGTAAAAATCGTATATAAAACTAATAGGCCTGTTATTTTTTGGCAATTTTTTCATATTTTTAAAGATATTATATCACCACTGTTTTTTTCCAATTATCTAGTACCTTTTTTTTTTAATTTAAACATTTTGTATATAGCTTTGCTAACAATTTTTCTATTTTTTATCTTCTTTTTTTTTTAAGATATCAATAATAATTGTATTATTTCCTAGAATTTTCCCATTCTTCATTGATTTAATTGTATATCTCACTTCTTCATTTAAATTACAGACTTTCATTTCATTAAATATAACTGTGAGGATTACTTAGTTTTATTGTTCTGTATTGTTTTACATAGAACTGTTTCACATACTTTATAATGCTATTTTTTTTTTTGTAAAGTAATAGTTACTTCTTATTACTGAAACAACTTTTAATATCAAGATGTTGTGTTATATTGTTGAGACTTGTATCCTTTTTTTTTTAATTTTTTTTTTCTACTTCACTGTTATATTTTTTTAAATCACCATTAACTTTTTCATATTACTTTATAAAATTGTATATATTTAATTCTAAATAGATCATTTAAAAATGTTTTGATAATCCTTTATTTTACACATTGTTTTGTCTTGGCTGAAAATTTGCTAGTGAATTGCTGTTGTTTTTGTTTTTTTTTGTATTAGCTATTTGTGTAGCAGACCTTAATAGAATATCAGTTATTTTCTTACTGAATTTTTTCATGTATGAGTCTTTATTGAAGTTTGTTAATACTTAAATATCTGTTTTAATGTTGTTGTTTTTTTTAGCTTTGAATTGATAATACTCATTCTCCCAGTGAAAAGATGATGGGTTCTCATTTCAAACTGCCTGCAGTGTTATCTTTGAATCAATACAAGTTACATTTCACTGAAATTTTATGGCACTAACATATCTGGATTATGAGTTATTACCTAAAATGTGATAGTGTGGTTAAGACATAAAATGCACTCATATTTCATATAATAAGTAGTGATTCAAATATTTAAGTACCTTAATATTTTTGTGGTGAATAGCTAAACTATATCACTATGTAATACATGTATTGATTCAGAGATGGTGCTATAAGCAACTTGGAAAGAGAACTAGTCACTAGTCATTTTTTTATTGGGACACAATGTATATTACTTACATCTCACTAATTGATAAACACTTCTGGTATTAAATACACTACAGTCTTTAGTTACATATTTTCTATTAAAATAAAATACAATCCAACTCCGCTGTATCTTCATTTGGATACTTCCATGAGCATTTCCGCTTTGGATTTTTCTCAACAAAAAAATTAATATATCTATTTATACATATTCCATACATCACTTTCTGTCTCTATATTCAAATTTATCAAGTAATTTTTATCTTTCAATTATTTTCCAATTCTAGCATTCAAATCTTTCATGTTTTTGGTTAATCTAAAGTATTTATCACCATCAGTTTTTAAGGACAATGTGTCATAGCTGCTGCCATGATATTCTATTCTCAATCATTCTTTTCATATTTTAATGTGAAACTATCTTCAGTTTCACTGATCACATTTTGAAGATAAGACATCCTTGGTTCACTCCTCAAATTTCTCAAAACTTTATCCTCCAAAATTTTGTAGAAAAATAGTATATCTCACATGTATGCCAAGAATTTTCTTTTCTCTATCTTGTCATGTTCAGCAGTTTGTTTTTTTTCCATGCCAATTTCTCTCTTAATTTGGCCATTAATCTTTTTTTCCATTCAGCTTGTACTAATTAATCTTATCCAAAATCAATTTTTTTATTATCTAATTTCCTTTCTTAAAGATTAAATCTTGCATTCATATGTCAGTAGAATTCAAACAATTTTATTAATATACTGTTCATCTAAATTAAAATCTGATTTTTTATCAAAATGAAAACTCGATTGGAGTATAAAACTGAACTATCTGCATTTGATATATTTCCTTAAATTGAATAGCTTTGCCATTCCATGTGATAAACCAGTCTCTACAATGTTATTCTTTCAATTTTTTTATTTACCATGAATCCCATTCGATTTGTGCTTCCAATATTTGTATTTTTATTGCAAAGTATGTGAATATTTTTTCATCTAACTTCACAAAGTCTGACAATATTCCATTTAATGTTATATAGTTTTCTAATTTATGTACAGACATTAATGAATAATTTTATCAATATATGAATAAATGAATGCTTACTTAGATCCACATACTTGATTTGCTTACAAATACACAAGCATTTCAAACTTACAAAGATCATAATAAAGACTAGTACAGTCTATTAAAAATTGTTAATAAGCCTGTTGTAATTATGGGGCAACTTTGGAATGCAAATCATAAAATCAGTAATTGTTTCTCATAAAATCTCATTTGCTAACTGACAGATCTAGGGTGATGGCAATTTTCATCATTATTATATATTTAAAAATATTCATTAAGCTATTTTATGAAATTAGATGTACAATGAAGATACTGTTGCATAATAGATTCCACATCTGTTTCATTAATTGAATCTGATCATTAGATCCATCCAACTATCATTAATAATGATATGTTGTTGAAGTCTCTTTGAAATCAATAAATCTTTTTTATATATTGCATATAAAAAGTATTTTTAATTATTTCTTATATAGATTAACACATATGCATTTGCATCAATTTATCATTAAAATATAACCGCATGAAGTTCAGTAATCATACTTTTTTAAAAAATTAAGCATTTGTTTTTTTTGTGTGTGTGTGATTAAAATATTGCAATTGTTTGTTTTTTGCGAAAGTTTAATTTTCATTCTTTTTTTATTTTATTTATATGTATATAAAGGTCTGTGCTTCTTAACATTAATAGTGGTGATTTCACTATCACAAAAGATATGGTCACAGTTAAGCGATATAAGAAGACTGTTCATGGTATGTTATAGAATATAATTACATATATATATAGTCATCACAGTGGCTTTCATAATTGATTTTATATCTTCTATGCTTCAATAAATACAGTCATTTGTTTTAATTTTTATTTTCTTATTTTTTTTTGACAAATATTTTTTTTATATTCCTACTCATTTTTTTTTTAATAATAAAGTTTATGTCGTTGGAATGTAAATAAACTATCTTATTTTAAGATGATTAAACAAGACAAGTTTAAGTTGTAATAAATAAAATAAATATACAGAGAATTCTTGATCCATTCTTATTCAAGAGACCAGAGAAAATAAATGAAATACCTAAAATTGATAGAATGAAAGTCTATTAAAAATTATAGACAAGAAATAATTTATTGATCATTTACTGAAATCCAATTTACATAAAGTATAATTTAACTAATTATATAACTTAACTATTAGTTTTAAATAGAGTTCAGATATTATAATTCAAAACACTCATTTATTGTTTGTAAAATATATTTATGTTTATGTATATGCATTATATGTAATATATTAACATTATTTTTCTTATGCTCTATAGAAATTTATAAAAATTTACTCTTGTGGACTGCAATGTTTGATGAAAATCAAGTAACTTCTTGCAGAGTGTGTGTTTTTGTCAATCAAACTTGAACTCATCAACTGCTTAGAAAACCATTGAGATTACATCAAGCATTTCTATTTAAGTCAATTTACAATGTTCAATTTGATATTATATTTGAACATAAATCTGCAGTAGTAATTTGACTTAAATCTTTTTTGTATCGGCTTAAGGTTAATTGAAAAGATAGATCTTATAATCCAACTAATTTTAAATAATCTTGCTTTTAAATGAATATTTAAATGTACAAATATTAATTAAACATAACATAAATATTATGCCCTCTATAGAAATTTACAGTCTTTTAAATAACAATGTTTAATGAAAAATCAATTAAGCTACATTGCTGTATAAAAGATTGTAAATTTCTATAGAAGGCATAAATAAAATAATGTTAGCATATTACTTATTTATGTGGTATTTAATTAATATTTATATATATATAATTAAAAGGGACTTGAACTCATACTTTCAAGCTCCCTACAATTATGCACTCCATCTTATTTAACAGATACACATGACCACATACATGTGAAAAAGATAAATTGTCATGTATATTGGTTGTATAAGATGGAATGCATAGCTGTAGGGAGCTTGAAAGTCTGAGTTCAAGTCCCTTCTAATTACATTAAGTTTAATATAGACAGTATACTTATATTTGAATATTATATATATAGTAAATGCAGCAAACATATATAACTTTAATACAATAATTACATATCTTTAAAAAAATCGAAATTAATATCAATGACATATAGTTATAGATTTTTTTTTTTAATAAATAATTTTATCTAATTATTAATTTGATGTAAAAAAAAAATGTAATTTATTTGCTTATTTGAATTATCTTTGAAAATCCTCAGATTTTTAGTGGAAAATTGCTTTCTTTTTAAAAGATTAAGATTTTTAATAGAAAATTGCAAATGGAAAATCCTTTCTAAAGTAAAAAATAATCTCTGAATTAAAAGAGAGAAGATGCAATTTTTTTAATAAAATAACATTTTTGATTCAAATTGGGAGAATTATCCATGCAGATCAACATTGCATCTGAAACATAATTGTCGATCCAAAAATGACCTTTCAAAAAATAGTGGATGCGTATTTTTGTTACATATATTTATATGGCTTTGAATTCTGACCAAAGAAAGGAGATGATGTATTTTGAAAAACGAATATATCTGATAGATTGAGTTTTACTGTAATTATAATTTATAAATCATGCTATTATGGGAGGTAGGCCGATTCCTTAAGCTATATAATGCAATAGTTTCCTTCTTGTTTTCTATGTTTTGCTGTAAGATATTTTCTATGTATGTGTTCTTTTCTGATCCCAAGCCTCCTTTTTATCATTCCATGGTTGTCTTAACATATTAAAAATAATGGCATTGATGGATTAATTTTATTGAATATTATTTCTCAAAAATTGAACTTTGTTCGCTCTCAAGTGCATTATCACTGAGTGACTGCTCATAACTTTTTCAAACTCATTCTAATTTAGACAGCATATTTCTATCTTTGTAAAATTAGACATCTTCTAAAATCTGAACAAAATTAAAAGAGAGCTGTTTGGATTTTTATGATTTCCAGACTTGATTATTTTTGCATGAGTGTGAATTTTTGTTAAGTATTGTTCAGTAATATAATATAATTAGCAATAATTATTTTCTATAATAATAAACAGTAAAAAATTTTGATAAACGATAAATCATTAAGTCTTTTTTTTTTTTGTTTTGAAAGCAATGAACTTTTAAGCATATTTTTTAATTCTATTTTATAATTTTTTTTTTTTTTTTATTCCATAAAAGTAAATGGCAATTAATTATTGTAAATAACTTTTAAATTTTTATCTTCTTGAGATATTTTATTTCTAAGATTTTTAATTTTATATTGCATTTATATCTACATTTTATTGTGTAGTCATATGTATATCCATAATTTCAGAATTCATAATAATAAAAAAATTAATTGAAATATACAAAAATTAGAAATTAATAAAAAATGAAATTTAATTTTAATTTATCATTTCACTATGCAATTAATATTAGTTGCAAAATTACAGAAGTAAATAGCTGTTTGTATTTTTTAATTAAGTAATTTGATTTTTTCTTATTTAATGTTATTTATATTTAATCATAATTAGTGGAAAAATATTTATTTCTAAAAGAAAATGAAGGAAGATAAAATTATTAGCTTTCAGCTAATTTATTTATTTAATTACAAGAAGAAAAAAAAGGAAGCGGTAATATTTTTTAATTTATTAACAGGAAAAAAGTTAAATAGAATTTTTATAATATAGATAGAATACCGTTAAAATTTGGATTCAAATCCTTTTTGAGATTCAGAAAATTTTCAGACATTATCAAAGTTGGTCAAATACAAACCTTTTAGTCAAGTGTTGTTAGCCGAGAGGTCATCGCAGTTGCCTTGCAAGCAAGTAGTTTGTTGCAAATGGTTCTGGGTTCGCGTCCCGGCTGATGCTATGACATATGAAAAAAAAAAAATACAAACCTCTAATTATAATGATAATATGGAAAATGTTTTCATAATGTTTTTTATTAGCAAATATTTTTTTAAAAAGTTAATTTAATAAGAAATAAAATTAATAAATTTATTAATTAAATTTATTTGATTATGAAGAAATTTTGCAATGATAATTAGCAGAAATTACTATAATAAAAGATAGACCACTTTTATAAATTGCAAAAATGATAATGAAAAGAGAAATGTTTAAAAACTTGTTTAATTTAATAATAAATGTCTTTACTGGTTTTAAAAAATTATTTAAGTGAAAAAATATTTATATTTAAATTCATTAATTACTTAGATTGTCTTAAAATTTTGCATTACTTGTTAGAAAAAAAATTACAGTAAATGTTGTAGCTTCTTTGTATGCTTTTTCAAAAACTGTTTTTAAAATAAAAATGATTATTCATGAAAATTCTTTTTCTGTTTACACTTTAAATATAAATATTTAGTGTAGAATTGCAAATTTTTTGCTTTTATGTATTTTGTATATAGTTGAATATATGAAATAAGCTAACATGATTTTTTAACCTTTGGATTTCTTCATAATGAAAATAGTTATGTAATCCTGAGTGGACATTAAAACTATAACCAACCAATTCCATTTTTGAAAATTTTTAACAAAAAAAAAAAAAAATCTCATTTTTTTTGCTTTTGGAATTAATATTGCTTCTCTCATTTATAATATTATGATAACATTCCAATAATATGGGACATATATTGTAGATGAAATTGCCACTTATTCTTGAAAATGAACAGCCATATTATTTTTTTTCTATTCCATGTGATTTTTGATCATTCCATCACTACTTACATAACTTGTTAAAAATATGCTTAGCCAAGAATATACAGATTTTAGTTAGTTTCTTATAAATTATTATGATAAATGCTACTCTAATAATCGTGTGAATCAAAGTTTTATTAAACTATAATGGTTCTTTCACATTTAACTCTGCTCACTTTAATATCTAGAAATATATCTTTTTAAAAACTTAAGTTTATTTCTATCCAATGTTCTTTTTCTCCTTTAGTTTCAAGATTTTTTTTGTTTTAAATTAATCTCCCTTTGACTCATTATTCATTTCATATTTATAGTTTACATTTTGTGAACTACAACTTCATCTGTGAATCATTTCTGTGATCATAATAAAAAGATATATAAAATAATGAATGACTAGAGAACAAAGTATTGTAAGTTATAAATATTTTGATCCCAACCAGATGTCAGTAAGTTTTCCTATCATTTTCAGTGAAAGTATAATTTGAGATAAGATATAAGCACACATCAATTTTCCTCTTCTTATTTATCATAAGTCTACTAGTCCCTGTATATTTATATTCTACCTTCTAATTAATCATATTCAATGACTTTTTAAGTTTCTAAACTTGTTAATATATAATTTTTCTCTATTTGGTACTTAACATAGAATCTCCCTTATCATATTTTTTTGTTTTTCATAGTAATTTGCCCATCCACTGTCATCTTTTGTATTTAATCACCAGATATGTTTATATATAAAACTTTGCAATAAAACTTTTTGTATATGGATAATAAAAGAAGTTTACTAGTATGATTCTATATGGATAAATGCATATAAACCCTCACAAATAAAAGTTGTATTAATTCATGTATATATTATTTGTTATAAATATTAGCATTTTACTGATATTTTGACTGGATTTCACTATCCATTTTCTGGAATAGTAGAGGTCATCCAAGAATTTGGCACAGATTGCCAAATACCAGAAAACTTAATACATTTTAAAATAAAATATTTGAATTTAAACTTGTCTGTCATGTGACTTGAGATATCCTATAAAATTTAGAAACAAGGTATAAGCTGGGGTTTGAATCTGATAGCTACTTAAATCAATATATTTTATGTAAATTATTCAAGCAGAAGGTAGTTTTTTGTTTAATTAAAACATAGCAATGGTTCAGAAATAAGAGAGAGAAGACAGAGGGGCCTTCAAAATTCTTCAACTATCTTCCATTTTGAAAATTTTCATAAAGAATATTGAACAAAAATGCTATCAGCTTTAAAATTCCAATTTATTATTTTTCATTGCCTAATATTTACAGCAAACAAATGTAGACACAGATGAATCAAAAATTCATGTTTACACACACAATTTAAAAGATCATTTGACATTTCTTGCCTATAAAAATATCTCAGTATGTATAAATAGATATGCATGTATATGTGTTTTTAATTTTTAGTTGAAGAAATAATTCCCTCAGTAATCGAACCATCTTTTGGCATTGGACGTATTATGTATTCAATCTTTGAACATAATTTTAGAAAAAGAGATGAAGATGAACACAGAACGGTAAGAATTTCATTAAAGTTGCAATTGATACTGATTTTGTAAAAGTTTTATTATTTTTATTTTAAAAAATTGATTAATATATATATATATCAGCATTTTTACATTTATTGATTATTAAATTTAAGTTATCAAAGTCTATATCAAGTGTTTTAAAAAAAGAAATTGCAAAAATGGTTATTAATTTATAATTTGAAACAAAATGGCAAGACTGCTGAAGATGATTGGATGATAATAATATCTTGTGATCACGGACTTCACGTCACTTGCCCTAGTATGAAAGTTATATACTCTGCTATTATTTATAGAACAAAATTTTAGTTATATGATATCCAAAGCTGACAGTGTTTGAAGTGAGAATCCTATTTCTGCCTGCTCTAATAACCATAATGAGATTTCATGCAGAAAAAATAGTGTACAAGTGTTTCCCTGACTAAGTTGTGCAAGATAATCAACCATTCAATGCAGAACTGGTTAGAGTAATAATTAAAGTTTTTTAAATTTGACTGTATGTGTTCCCATTATTCTTACAAAAAATTATGATCAGAAATAGCGGCATAGCATGATGATAAAGTCAATAAAAAAAATATGAGGATAATAACTTATTCAAAAGTAATTCTTTGTCATTGGCATATATTGTTGATCCTAAGGGCAGATAATGATTCCTGTGAATGAGAGAGGGGAGCAATTACACTACCATCTATGCTAGTCAAGTATAATTGCTTTGTAGTAGTACTTTATTAATTGCATATTCTATAATTTTTTTTAAATTAAAAAAAAATGTTAGTCAAATTTTATTAATATGAAACATTGTAACCTTCAACATTTATTTGTGTTAACTAAAACTACAATTCATATGCAACAAAATATATAATTTAAATAAAACCGTGGATTGAATTTGTTTGTAAAATCCATGTAGGTTTTTACTGAAAGTGTAATCAACTGACTATTATTTCTATTTTTAATATGGCACATTTTACTAAATTTCCAATCATGTGATATAATCATGTTATTTCCTTGTGAGATCACATGACATTTAAGGACTTGATGACCAGTAGGCCCACTCACTTAACCAAACTGTGATTTTTTTTTTTGCTCAACAATTAATTAATCCAGGAACTACATATATATAAAATAAATTTAGTACAATTTATTTCACTAATATTTT
The DNA here is from genome assembly GCA_028023455.1 of Epiperipatus broadwayi. Taxonomy (NCBI): domain Eukaryota; kingdom Metazoa; phylum Onychophora; class Udeonychophora; order Euonychophora; family Peripatidae; genus Epiperipatus; species Epiperipatus broadwayi. The sequence continues at coordinate 1,868,436 of JAQFVV010000139.1, read as the reverse complement.
AGAAACCAAAAAGATTTAAAACTATATTAAATATAGAATAACTGTGCAGTGTTCAATGATTTTTTTATTTTGTAAATTTAATGAAATAAAAGTGAGATCATTTATTTTAAGAATAATATAAAAATTTACTTTTTCTTTTAACTTTTTTTTCCATTTGAATCATTTTAAGGTTTTTTTTTTTCTATTTTCCTAGTATTTTTCTCTTCCTGCAATTATCGCCCCATACAAATGTTCCATCTTACCTCTTAGCGATCGTGATGAATTTGTATCTTTCATTAAGAATTTGTGTAAGTTATTAATTATATTGTTATTAATTATATTTTTGTAGATCATTTATATTTTTAGAAAAGTAAATTTTTTTAGCTGATTTTTTTTTAAAAAAAAAAATATCAACATATGTTATTAAGAATTTTTAAACTACTGGTAATTAAAGTGTGATTTTTGTTTTTTAGGAAAGTTACAATAATTTTTTTTATTGTTTTTTCTACATATTTTTTAAATTGAAAATTGATGAATAGAAATTTCTGGTATTGAAGAAATTTTGTTATTTTTAAAAGGGATTAAAATTGAGAAAGAAAGATTTGGGCGTAACAAATTTTATAAAAGAAAATATATTCTTTATTTTTTGCATATTTTACGATGTTTATTTGCTCATGCTGATTTTTTTAATTATAATAATGTTATTGTCATTACAATGTATTTAATAAATAAAAAAAAGCAACATGAACAAATAAACATTGTAAAATGTGTGAAAAATAAAGAATATATACTGTGTTTCCCTGAAAATAAGATTGGATTTTACATTAATTTTTACTCCAAAAAAACACCTTAAGGATTATTTTCAGGGGCTGTCCTATTTTTTCATGTACAAAAATCTACATTTATTCACACACAAAAATATACATTTATTCAAAATCTCAAATCGACCTTCCAAACACGTTTTTTCAGCAATTCTCTCTGTGAATATTTGAATTTTCAGCTAGCAATATGCACTGGGATATTTACATTTATTTAAGTACAAAAACTTATCTATGGTCAAAATATTATTTCGTCTAAATTACTATTAAATCAAGTGTTAATTGAAGACTTACGATATAGATGTGGTAACAAAAATGATTACATTTAAGAATGATTATCCATACAAAAGTTATGAAAATATACAAGCACAAAATCTCAGAAAACATTTTAGTATTTCACAGCGTGTTGTATCAAGAACACACATTGTAAACACTTTCTCCTATTCTTTTTTAAAACTTTTCTTTAGGAGAAATGTTGATTTAACTTACTAAACTTTAAATTTTAAAATCACTTCCAGTTATTTAAACTCTTTTAGGAGGGGTGAAATGGGGGAACATTTAAGAAACAAAGGTGATTTTTCTTTTATTCTGAATATTTAAAAACTACCACAGTCAAACTCTAAAACTAAATCAAGTATTCTAAATCTAAACGTTAAATATAAATAAAATAAGTACCTAAAATTTCATAAATGAAATTATAAATTATCCATATGGCAGGTAAAATTTTAAAAGTTTATTAAATAATTTATCAAGTCATTCATTACTTTATAATTCAATACATACATCTTGTGCTTCAATGAACGAAAAGAAATCCATTCATCTGTCTGCTGGTCTTAATTAGAGCTTATATTACAAGCATCCTGAAAAATCATGATAGGGCTTATTTTCAGGGAAATGCTATTATTTTAAAAAATTCTTCGAAGCAAAAATTCTTTAGAAACGTTATTGTATTTTTTTTTTTTTTTAGAAATTATTATAGCTTAATTAAATATATCAAATTTATTAAGCGCAAGCAAATAACATTGTAATAACGTGAAAGGCTTAAACCTTCGAAACCTACGCCTTAAACATGCTAACGTACAGCCAATCAGATATAATAATAACTGCACATGAATCTCTTAATTCTGAAACACAAGTCAGAACTATCAGAAAAAGATGGGACCCACCTTCTTCTATGCCTAAATTTATATATAAATATAATATTTAATATATAATATTTAGTGAATTAAATGTGGAGGTATTTTAAGCTTCACACTCTTAGTTCGAAATGCTTGAGTCTGGCTTATTTATATATAAATTTAGGCATAGAAGAAGGTGGGTCCCATCTTTTTCTGATATTTCTGACTTGTGTTTCAGAATTAAGAGATCCACGTGCAGTTAGTATTACATCTGATTAGCTGTACGTTAGCATGTTTAAGGTGCAGGTTTCGAAGGTTTAAGCCTTTCACGTTATTACAATGTTATTTGCTTGCACTTAATAAATTTGATATATTTACATTTGTTACTATCATTTCATTAGATTTGAAAATTGCTGCGTAGTAAATCGAAAGATTTTACGTAGTTTATTTATATATAATATTTAGTGAATTAAATGTGAAGGTATTTTAATCTTCACACTCTTAGTTCGAAATGCTTGAGTCTGGCTTATTTATATATAAATTTAGGCATAGAAGAAGGTGGGTCCCATCTTTTTTTGATAGTTCTGGCTTATGTTTCAGAATTAAGAGATCCACATGCAGTTATTATTACATCTGATTGGCTGTACGTTAACATGTTTAAGGCACAGGTTTCGAAGGTATGTAAAATTGACCTTCTAATTTTATAAAATTATTGCTGTTTCTGATTAGTAGGACTATTAAAATTATTTCTAGAATTTCCAATATCTTTTAGAAATAAAAATATAATCATAATTATAAATGAAATTCATTACACTTGTGGGTTTTTAAATCATTGGTAAAATAAGAGAAAGATAAGTAGTTTTTCTATCATCTCAATTCTTTATTATCCGTAGTGATAATTTTTTAATTTGAAAATTGTTGAAGCATTTTTCAATAGATTCAAAAATGGTTTTGATTTTGTCTTGAAAGTGAGTACTTTGATACCATGGATGACCCACTATTTTATAGATTCATTGTTCTGAATAATAGAAGTGTAATAAGAGTTTAATGTAGATAATGTTTTATGTGTCTTAGTATTCATTCAAAGGTCAATTGATGATAATTGTTAATATATTATTATGGTTCCCACAACTGTCTTTAATTACAGTTACTGTTTTAGTTAATTTTTTTTTTAAATTTCATCATCTGTTCTATGATACCATTCAAAATGTGCTGTATTTTTGTTTATTATTGGCAGAATGCTGAAAACAAAATTTTTAAAACACAAAATAAAAAATTACCACAAGTCTTAATATCATCAAATTTATCAATATGATATTTATAAAAGAAAGAAATTTACTCTAAACTTTTTACTATTACTAAAGACAAGTAATTTTATCCAAAGCATTTATTTTGAATACAAACTTATATAATGTACAATATTCATATGTTAAACCACTAAATGTCACATGATCACCATTTCTTATGCTTGCGCATAACTGTTATTAAAACAGGAAAAACTCTCCATAGGCTGGCACTGAGTGGCAGTATGGAGAGTTTTGCCTAGTTTTAATATTCTTATGTATTAAGGGAAAGTTGTTAGAGAATTTAAAATTATTTTTCTGATAAAACATTATATGCTTTTCATTAATATTAAGATCCCTGACATGCTGGCATAAAATAGTTGCTGTATGTCATTAATAAGTATGTGGAAAAAATATATGGCAATATTAATGTGCATAGCTTTATCAGTGATAAACATTAAATATTTTATGAATCTGCTTCTTCAATTAGGTTAAATGTCAAGAGGTCCCAAATATAATGTAGAATTTTTTTTTTTAATCAATTCTATGAACATGCTCATTACTATCTGACAATTTTCAGTTTGGCATATCATTTTTGATGGCAATTAATACTTAGGTGGGCAAGACAAAATAAATTAGTAAAGGTGCCCCCCCCCCCCCAGATAATCTAGTGAGTTTGACATCTTTACTGATATATATTTTTATGATTATGGCAGAGAGGCTTTATTATCGATGGGTTGTGTTAAAAGGTTTTTGACAAATTATAAGAATATTTATTATAGTCTTGAGATTAGTATCAGATATTAATCATTTATGTTTATCATTACTTTATGAATTACAATTATGAAGGAAGCATTCACTCTTGGCCATGGTGCAGTTCTCTTTTCAACTATTGATTTATTCCAAAGGAAAATCAATGCCTACATTTGGAATCAATACAAAGTAATTTGCAACTAAGAATGCCTATATATTAATTTACCAATGAGTACTACATTGCTAATTGATTGGTTATGATTTAGCCATTTATAAAAAATTTTGGACTCAAATCCGAAATCATAGTCATGACATACTTTTACTACTACCATGCACTTGATCAGAAGCTTCTCTAATAGTGATCTTGATGCAAACATATATAAAAAATAGATAGACCTGATAAATAACATATTTATTTGAACAGTAATTTGTAAATATTCTCTTGTGTTTTTAATATCTATAATTTTTGAAAATTTTTCTCTCTTCTCCCAAAAAAAGCGATTAGTCTATGAATCATTCTTTTAACATGTAAAAGAGAATACTGGATTTTTATTATTTAGTTTTCTATATAAATATATGCTTAAGAAAATAATATATTTACCATTTTCTCTACTTTTGTTTTAGCCCTTAATTTAACTAGAAATGACATCTCCCATAAAATTGATGATAGCAGTGGTTCAATTGGGCGAAGATACACTCGAACAGATGCTATTGGTATACCTTTTGGGATTACTATTGACTTTGATTCACTTAAAGAACCTCACACAGCCACATTACGGGAAAGAGATTCAATGACGCAGATAAGAACCACAGTATGTTCATTGCTTCAATTTATTTTAAATTATTAGTTTGTAGCTATTCTGGTTTCTTACAGCTTTTCTTTACAAGTTTAGAATTAATGATTTTAATATAATATTTATGTATATAATACAATGTTTTGAAATTTGTTTCTGTTTTATGTCTAAACTATGCACATTGTATAAACAATTGTATATTTATTCTAGAAATATATGTATTACAAATTACAGGTCATCAATTGGCAGTATGAAAGTGAACTAAAGGAATGCACATTGAAGGGAAAGTAACAGTAGTGTAAGGGAAATGCTAAATAGTTTTAAAATGTTAAGAAGGATACTGTCGTAGAGATAGAAATTTGATAAAACTGATTGAATTTATTTGGCAGCATTATCATGAAAGCTTATTTTAGAATAAGAGGAATATTTTGGGAGAGAAAATTATGGAGAAGACTTTAGTGAATATAGGGTGAATGTTTATCAATTAATATAGTTAGAATTAATGAAGATGAGAAATGAAATGGGTCTAGTCAGAGTTATTCTTTATCTCTGTTTTTATTTATGATATAGAATTTGGGGGGGTATGAGGAGGAATTAGGACTGAAAATAGTTAAAAGCATTATTTTTTAGGAAATGAAATTATTCAGTTTGCAACAGACAGAAAATGAGTATTCTCTTGGATAGGTATTCAGGGTTTAAAAGTAAAAGTTATGTTGGGTTTTAATAAGTATTAGCTAAACATATTGATGATAAATTATAAACAAGGATAAATAAAATATTAATGTTGAGGGAGTTGTATAGTAAACTTGAAGGCAGATACACATTTAACAGCTGAGATTGAGAAAAGGATAGAAATATTAAAAAAAGAAAAGAATAAACAAAAAAATATTAACTAAGAGAAATGTGCATTTTTTTACTTATTTTATAGAAATAGTTTGTGTTTCTCACTTAATATATGTTAACGAAATAATATATTTTAGGAAAAAAGTAGTGGATTTTAAGGAAAAGTATATGGACACCCATGAAGACTTTTTACAAAAAGATGAGTAGATGAATTTTTATGTGAAGATAATGATGAATATATTTTTAAGTAGATTTTTGCTTATGAGTGATAGTAGAATTAAAAAAAAAAAATATTTGAAAAACTTTGAAAGTAAGAAAAATAAACAAGTTTTAAAAAGATAGTATATATTCAGCAGGCTATTTATTGCTCACATGTTTAGGAAATGAGATGAATAGACAAAGATAGATAATTAAAGGGATTAGAATAGAATAATAAATAGAATTTTAGTTGATAAAGAAGTGCAAATGTGAAAGAAAAATTTAATGAGCAACATACTTTGCAGTTCAGCAAACATAAACATATAATACATTAATGGCCATTCAATTTTCGCGAAGAATATTTAAATAAACTGCCAGAAATCTTTTGTACAACATTATATTATTTTTCATTAATTCCTTGGAAAATATAAATTAACGACAATGTACAGGAGCATATATCCTTGGGACAGAATGCAGATTTCATTGTAGAAAAGATTTATATGAAACAGATGAGCATATGATGAACTTCAATAAAATTCATAATTCAGGAGCTTTATGTTTTATTCACATAGAATACGACTCGTTCTAATTATCTAGTATGAGCATTAATTTAAGAATAATAGTAATAACTTCAAATAAATATTCAATTAATATTTTAGAATATTTTTTTAAAAGTAAATAGTTAGGTAATAATTTTCAGACAAAAAAGGAAATCAATAATTTTAATTTCACAGAATTAGGAAATATTTTCCTATCTAGTCTGAAATAGATCTAAGAAAAAATTTTGTAAGCAAATGTTTTCCATCCTGCCACTAAGATAACAGTAAATAAATAAATGTCATTTCAAAATTCAAGCAAGCAATTTATTAAATTCCATTATCATTAAAAAGGCTCTGCTATCCAGAATTTAAATAGCCTATTTATTAAAAGATGAACTATACTATTCTGAAGAAAACCATCATTTTAGAGATATGACAATATTAAAATAAAGATATTTGTCTGAAGGTTTGTAAATATATTATAAGATGTGATATGTTGGACTATTTCCATCATTTATGAGTGAATGTTGAATGTATAGAAAATTTTAAACTTTATTTAACTTTCCAAATGCAAACAACTTGTTCGTAATAACACACAAATAGACAATACAGGTTAGTAATTACACAACATTTCGAATAGTATTATTCTCCACTCTTTTTCAGGTGTTGCTGGCCTATATGCACAGTGATTGCTAAGCGAATATTGTCACTGTGCATATAGACCAGCAACACCTGAAGAAGAGTGGAGAATAATACTACTCGAAACGTTGTGTAATTACTAACCTGTATTGTCTATTTGTGTGTTATTACTAACAAGTTGTTTGTATTTGGAAAGTTTAAAATTTTCTATATATTCAACATTCACTCATAAATGATGTACATATCACATCTTAAAATAAAGATATTTCTAAATATACATTGCAGAATATTTAAAACATTTGAAAGACTTTTTAACAAATTTCTTATTCTTAGCATTTTATACAGTTATTAACAAAAAGATTTTTACAACTGCTTTAAAATACCAACCATAGCATAAAGTCTTTAAAAGTCTTAATATTCGAATATATAAAATATTTAATTGATAATATTGTCTACTACTAATGAGAAAATGAGAGTCACTCAAAGTGTACATTTTATATAGAAATAATTCAACAATTATTGTTAAATATTTAGATAAAATTTCCATTATATTTCTTGGCTATGTAGATTTTAAACTTCTTTTAGTAATTTCAGCTTAGAACTTTAGTACCTGGATGAAAAATAGTTAGTAATACATGTTTAAGCAAATTAATTATTAATCAAGTAAATTTCCCCAGTAAAAGTTACCCAAGTTGAGTAGAAAATATTAAAGTAAGAGATAATCAGTAAGTAAATATGTGTGCAAGTCTTCCTCTATATTGCTGATCATGTGACTGATTTTGTTGGATGAAATTGACATTTAGATCCATCCCTTCCTTGACCTTGATTCATTAAAGTTTAAAGATTAACTGGTATCCTGGAGACATCACTAAAAATTCATTTCCATAATTGTCTAGACTTTTTAATTAAAATGTTACATTTTAAGACAATTATTTGTAAATGTAAAAATTATTACAATGAAAATAAAAAATATATAATAAATTATATTATTTTTAAACAAAACTTTAATTTACATTATTCTTTTTAAACACGAAGTTCCAGAATAGATTTTAAATAAGACTTTTTAACATAAATATTTTAGAATAACTTAATATTGCAACCAGGCAGTTAAAATTGAAATTTATAACCAAGCACACACACACGTCTTTCTTTTATTTAAAATTAATAGCTTTTACTAATAAATTATTTTGTTTGCCTTTAATTAACTAACTAAAACTTATTTAGTTGATTTAATATTTATTTCAACTGGCATTAAGAAAAATATACTTTTTATTAGCAAACAATTTAAATAAAATGCATTTTTAAAAGCAAGTAATTTAAGGTACTAATAATGAGCATTAAAGATTCTAACCTACCTTTAAAGTTTAACTCTAACATTGAGTTTTACACACTACTATCTTTATTAAAATAGTTTTGAATCTTAATATTTTTCTAATATTAACTCATTAATATTTAGGGTAAGAATATCCCTAAACTAGGCAATTAGAAGTCATTTACAACTACAGTGGGTTTTAAAGCACTGCAATAAAAACATTAGAAAGACTTTTATGACAATTAAGATTTATAAAAGTTCTTAAAAATGACTTAGAGGATAAATTAACAATTAAGTATCAAGCCCTGATAAGTTGGCTTGTTATATTTTATAGGGTGTTTTTGAAATTCTAACAGTATTACATTAAAGTTGGATAAAATTAGAAAAGAATGATACCAAACACATACATATATAATGTAGAATTTAAAATTCCCCCTATTTAACAAGTAATGTAAATTTGTCATGATTTTTTCAAAACTTCATAGAATGGACATGTATTTTTAAGTTCTACTTATGAAAGCAAATAATTTATTGCCAAAGAAAAGAAAGATTGAAAAAATGCAATAATAAAGTATCTATTATCAATGCTTTCAAATTATTTTTTTCAAAAGTCAAAAAAAAAAAAATGCTGAAAGATTCTTGTATCTTAAGCTTTTCTCAACTTTCAATCATGATCAAATTTGTTACATAAAATTATCACTTAACTACATAAAGACTAAAAGAACATTTAATTTTAAACAATTGAAAATTCTAAGTTACATTTATATATATTTTAATGAAACCTATAAAATTATTTACAAAATTAAGTTTTATTCTTTTTTCTTTAATATATATTTAATTCAGCCAGAGCACATTTATTATTAAATATAAATAATTATTAATACTTTCTCAGAATACTATAATTTTTACTACAGATGCTCTGTTTCTGTGAGATTTGTAGCAACAGTTTGATCTTTTTTATAAGGGTGGACAGATAGAAATTTTTGTCCCTTATTAACAGATGTACGATTATTAGTGAACTGTCATTTATTTCTATTTCCATCTCATTTATGATTTCATATATGTAGGATAAATCTTATAAAATATTAGATCCTTAATTTGGATTTGTAATCTGAATTTCACTGCACAAAAGTAGAAATAAAAATAACCTTTAATATTCACAATATTGATTTCTTAATTTTTTGGCAAATTTTTTTATCAAAGTGGTTTAATCAAATTTATTGATAATGAAAATGAAATACATCCTATAATACTGCTTGGAAAAGACACATTTTACACTAATCTTTAAAACAAAAGATAACAGAAAATAGGTAATTTATTTATGCAAAATGTTAAATAAAGATTTAGAATGTCTCAGAATTATAATTTTTCTATATTTGATTATTTAAAAAAAAAATGCTGCTTGTTTAATTATTTTGAAAATTACTTATTGTTAAATTAAATGTTCATATTAAAATTAAAATATATACAGTGGAACCGTGATATCTGCTATTTTTGTTACAAACCCCCATTTGTGTACTTTGCTTATGATAGCTGTCATTTTATTGATACGCTTTGATTACAATAGAATATGTATTGTTTATAGATCTGCATGTACTCACATGTATATAACACAGATGTTTTTTATGTATGTAGTTTGCATATATAAAGATTATAGTATAAATAAAATTAAAAAAAAAATAAGTTACCAAAAGTAAATTGAAGGACTACTTTTACATATGTATTGACTGTGTATAAGTGTTCATTCATTGGCACTTCTTCAAAAAATAATTAAAAAACTTAAATGAACAGCAAAATATTACAAGTCACATCACAAACAAACTATGGACAGTATCTTCTTTTTTTTTCCAATAACTTTTTTGCCCTAAGGAAAAGTTAATAGCAGTTTTGTTAGCAGCAGGCAATAACTTTCTATGTTGTTTTGAAGTTTTTAAGGCTATATCGGCATTGGAATTTATACGGTCACCCTCTATTTGCTGTTATTCATGTCAGATTTTGGATTAAACTTTACAAACTTTAAGCTTTTTTACGTAATAGTAAGAATGTTTTGTAATTCTTATTTTTTGTCATTACTAAATCAATATCATTATTTCTTAAAAAAGAAATTCTTAAAACTATTAGCTTTATATTTAGAAAACATTTTATTATGCACCTGAATAAATTGCACATGCTTTCAACTTAACCCTAAGAAACATTATTAATAAACATGATCACATATAGTAGTATTCCAGATAGAAAAACGCTGTTACAATTTCATGAGATTTAATACTTTTATGAATTTTAATGTTTTTATTTTTGTCTATATATATTTTTGGACAGCATATAATTGAAGTATCATATGTTGTGGCTTCACTATATATTAACAAAGAAACAAAAAAATTAATTAATTGTTAAAAATTGTGCACATAAACCTGTTAACACAAATTAAATGTTATATTTTATAGAAATTGTTTACTCGCAAATATGTACATAACATTAATTATTATTCTACCATCATGATTAATTAAGCTTGTAGATTATGAATATATATATAAAATGGAATTATTTGTAAATAGATAGTAATTAATTAATGTCTGATATTTTTATTTAAAAAAATAGATAAATTTATTTATTCTTTTTTTTTTTTTTTAAGATTGAAGAATTACCTTTGATCGTGAGAGAGCTGTCATTAGGAAAAATAAATTGGCAAGAAGTGGAAAATAAATACCCAAAGTTTGTGGAACAAGAAACTACTAAAATCAAATAAATATTCGGCCATATCAACAGAACTATATAAAATATCCAAATTTATTTATGGAAACTATATATATATATACACACATAAAGTTATAAAATGAAAATAAAAGCTTGAAGTTTATATAAGAAAAATAGTTTTTCTGTTCACACACACATCCATATGTTCTAAAAGGTTATAATTACAGTACATATATATATATATATTATTTTTATCGAAATAAATATTTTAATACAGATTTAAATTTTAAAAATTCTTAAGTATTTGATATTTACAACAATTCTTTTAGTTTTAAAAACTTGTTTCATCTCAACATCAAGTCTTCTTTTTTTTTTTTTGTTTGAGACCTATATTTTTTTCGGTATTATTAATTGCTTCATTCTATTATTATTCTTTTCTTTCTACATGATTGTCCATTGAAGTTCTTTAATTTTTGCAATATTAATGTCAGTTTGGCAAGACTTGGGTAAAGTTTTTTCTTATTTTTGAATCCAGTCTTTTTATTTGAAAATTATAAATTAAAACAGATTAATTATATTAGTTATAAGATTTTTTTTTTTAATGAATGCATAAATTTTTGTAATTTTTTTTATCTACTCTATTCTATTCTTATTTTTTTTATTTCTTTTAGTTGATATTGACTTACCTAAATAAAACATCTCTTATAATACTTTGTGCAATAATAGCATTGTACACCCAGCATTTCTGACTCCAGCATTCCTTTTTTCTTGCTTTTTTTTCCAGTTCAAGTCCTCGAGAATTAAGAAAATAATAACAAAGGCAGGTTTAATAGGCAGATAGTCTTAGTTATAATTTTTGCTTGAGACATTACAATCACTAATGATTAAGTTTGGAATTGGGTTGAAGTGAGACAGGAATTTCAGCTGGCAAAGATTGTATGTTTAAGCAGCCCTATTTAGGAATCCTGCCTTCCATGGAAGTGGAAGGGCTAAAAAATTTCTAAAAATGGCTTGTCTCACACAGTCTGATTAGATTGTCATGCCTGGTGGATTACTCATTTCAGTGGTAGAAATAATAATTATATCGGTAGTTAATAGAGAAGCAAAAATCAATAGTAGTATCATAAATCTTTTTTTTCTAAATATAGCTACTTGAAATGTGCAAACTTTATACAAACTTTTTAAGACCTGACTGGAGGTTGCCCTTGGAATTAAGAAACTATTAAAATTTAAGATTGATAGAGCTACTCTTAGTTCTTCTTCCAGAAGAAGGAAGTTTTTTAGAACAGATGGGTAGATACAAGTTTTTTGAAAAGGCAGATCAGTCAATAAAAGAAGAATACATGGTGTTGGATTTGCTGTAAATTCTAATTTACTATCTTCATTGTTGGAATTCCTGATATAAGTAAAAGGCTAATGATCTTAAATCTGCCATGCGTAATGGTACTAATGCTCATTTTATTTGGACCTATGTTCAAACCTTAGAATCAGAGAAGGAAAGCTTTTATTCCTTGTTGGATAGCATTATTACAGCAATACCATTAAAAATCAAATTTTTCTTCTTGGAGGATTTAACGCACATGTTGGTACAAATAATAGATTTTGACCAAAAATAATTGAAATGGTTTGTTATTAAATTTATACACAAACACGGATTGACTTTCACATTTTGTTTAAACAGAAAAACCACTACAAAGGAACGTGGATGTATCCATGTTAAAAACAATGGTATTTAATAGATTACATTATAGTTAGGAGTCGGAATACAATAATTCACATTGTGTCGGCACGTACGAGCTCAGATTGTTGAACACATTATAAATTAGTATGCTCAAAGATTAAAATGATTGTTGCATTAATATATATATATATTATTTCAATAGCTATTAAATGGAAAAATTGCTAATTTGGATGTTCAGGACTATTGGGTTACTAAAAAAATGGATTTCTCTTAAGGAGTATGTTATGGATACAAGTAAATATATTCTTCGGGTTCATTAAAAATAAGAATCATGACTAGTTTTCTGACAATAATTAAAAGAAATGTGGCATTCTCTGTTTGACAAAATAATAGATTAAGCTTTTAAATTTAGCAATGATTCTCTCTTATATAGCAAAAAATAATATTCTGAACAGGTGAAAAGAATATTTTGATTTTCTTTTGAAATAATGATACAAGAATTGAGATGGTCGCTTTTAATGATATATCCATTTTATCTACTTATTTAGATTTGGTCAAAGATATCCAGCATAATGAAGTCAAAACAGTTCTCTGTAATCTTAAAAATGCAAAAACTGTAGATCTGGAAGAAATACCTGGAGACAGTTTAAAATATGATAGTGATATGTTAGCTATAAAAATATTGGAATTTTTTTAGAAATTTCTAAAACCATGAAGTTGCACCATCCAATCATAAAGATGCTTTTATTGATGAAATTTTTAAAAACAAAGGAAATAAATAAGATTGTGATAATTATCATGGAATATCGTTATTATTTACTACAGCAAAAGTATTTTCAGAAATTTTGTTTAATAGATTTTTTCCTATTATAGATGAATGAGAAAATCACGAAGTACTACAGATATGATTTTTGTTGCTAGGCAAATGCAAGAAAAGTGTCTGAACAAAGAAGTGATTTTTATACGGCTTTTATTGATTTGGTCAAGGCATTTGAGGACAGGTCTATAACATTGTTTGAAACTAGTTGATTGTCTTCCAAAATTTATTCATATTATATAACTACTACATGATGGAGTGAGAGAAAGTGTAATGTGAACTTCTTTTGTATTCTGACTCCTGACAATAATATAATCTATTAAATGTCATTGTTTTGAATGCAACTTATAAAAATCTCAGTTTATTAATTAATGTTTAAAAAACTCAAGTTCTGTATCAACCAATGATAGAAGGAAAATTCTCCACAACTTTCAGCTTGGACTTAGATGTTAAGATACAATACAATCTCCAATGTGCTACTGTTGCTTTTAATAAGTTCAAATAATATTTCATCGTAGGGAAATAACTGCTGCAAATAAGCTATATATAGAGCTATTATTCTATCTAATTTATTGTATAGATGTGAAACTTGGTCATCTTATTGGCAACAATGTAAAGGGATTAGAAATGTTTTATTTAAGGATGCTCCATCAAATTTTTAAAAACACAATGGCCAGATCAGAAAAACAATCTTTATTTGTCAGTCTGCTGAATGTTTTACTATTGGGTCCACTATTGTAAAATCGTACCTTTATTGGATTGGACATTAAAATGAAAGAACAATAGAAGATTTCTTAAATCGTGTTTTATAGTGAACTTTGCATAAATTTCATAGAAGAGGTAAATCTTGTTTATGAGGATTATTTCAAAGTCATAAAATAATGCAATATCACTTGTTTCCATTGGGAAGATATGGCAGAGAATAGGAATACATTAGAGAGCTATTTCAATAAAAAAAGTTTTCTGCTGAGGAAACTAAAAGATGACATCTTAACAAATAAATAGAAAAATGCACCAGCATGTTCTATATGTGGATGTGTTTGTGGATCACATATTGGTTTGTATAGTCATCGCAAAACTCATTTCTATAGTAGTTTTTTTTCCCTTCTTTTTTTTTTTTTTGAGTTGGAATAGCCATACTCATTTTTGAGTAGCTGTTTATTATTAAATAATATAATTCTTTCACAACATTTGTTTACCAAATGTAAAAAAAGAATATCAAAACTTTTCTAAAGCATATACATTAAAGTAATTAAGTAGTACCTTGACACTGCATCTTTAATTTTCTTATGTTATTATAATCTAGATATGTTTTAATTGTTATTAGAGAAACATTTTCACTTTAAAGTTTAGAAGAACAAATGATAAGAAATAGGGACTTGTATAATAAAAACAATTGATTCTAGAAGGTTGTTTGATATACAATTTATTTACTCTAAAATGTCAGTTGCTAATTGATCATTATATATAAATTACATTACTTATCATGTTTTTAATGTTATCAATAAATATTTCAGTAACTGTCAAAGTGATATTACAAATATGTACGGATATCCACTTTATACTTTTGTCTAAAGTCTTTAAATAGATTTCAAATTCAAGCAATGACAAATAATTAAATTATAAATATGGCAAGGTTTAAAAAAACTTCATACAAATTGCCATGATAAATTTCAGATAGATTAATAAATAATTTTTAATTGCCAAGAACTAATTGCACATTGTGTATAAAAAAAATATAATGCCTAATTCTTTACATATATTATTATAAAAAATATTTCAATCCTTTGCCACGCCAACATTACAAATAGATAGAAAATGGACACCCATTTCCTATTTTTATCTAAAATATTTATTGGTGGTATTGTAAACATGGCTTAATGTTATATAATTGAAATGCATGTGTTTAGAAGCAATATGTATCAAGCTCTCGATCTAAAGCAAAGTTTATCATCTGACAATCTTATAAACAAAAAACAATGCAAAATCAAAAATATATGTAACAATACATATTAAAATTTAAGCTTCAAATTTACATAAACAGTCTAATTTAGTTTTAGTAAAAGCAAATGCCTTCCAGAATCTGTGTTGCATGTTGTCACAAAACATGAATTAGCATATATTGAGGATAGTAATATTTTTGTGGATAATCTGTTTTTCTAAAAACAAAAAATTTGTTGATCCCATAAAATTTTCTGTAGAAAGATTCACTTTTATTTCTGAATTTCTATATTTAAATGCCTCCACTGAAGCTGATCAGCAGATGACATCTTAAGTAGGTTCATTAATAATTTTGGATAACTTGGATAGCACAAATGTGATCCATAATTAAATTTATACTAATTTTTCCTTCTGTTAGAAATGTTCAAGTCAAAAAAGTCATGCCATCAATTTTTACACAAACTGATAGAGACAAGTGTTGATTTGGTTTCCCACAACATACCTTCAATGAATCTATTTTCTGCATACTGGAATGATAGGGTCAATCTATTATGAATGATTTGATTCCCATACTATTCATGACTGAACTGCTAGCTCATCTTGAAAGCAGTTGTATAAGTGTCTATAACATCACAACAATTTTTCAAATTTTCTGAATGATTGTGAGAAAGGTAAATTCTGTTAAATGTTGATATTACACATCTACCGACAAAATTACACAAAACAGCTGGACTTTTGAAAAAAAAAAGTCATAAAATTAAATAGTAAGGAAAAGGCTGCATTTACCTCTGCTTGATATATAACAACTGTTGAGGTTTACACTGGATCAAAATCAAGTTTTTGAGATGATTTTTTACCAGATTTGTAGTTGGCATTGTGTCCATTGAACCTGCCTGAATTGCTTTCCATTTAATGGAAATTGAAGTTGTGATATTAATGAGAAGAAATACAGATGCTGCCTCGTTCTACGTTAGGGCAGACTGTATGTGTCAATCAGCATTCTCTAACTCAAAATTCACTAAATTATATATACCAGAATATGCAGTTGTCTTTAGCTGTCATAATCTTTTTAAGAATTTTTATGAACCTTTCACCAGTCTGGGAAAAAAAATTGATTTCAGTATAAAGATATTGCCAATTGACTTATAGCTCAGGAACTGATAGATATAATTACAGTATTTTTCAGGGATATCTATGGGTGTTTTTTTTTAAATATTTGAAATAATTAATTATAAATTATTAAAATTAGATAACTTTTTTTTTTGCTTTTGGATTTCAATACATTGTGCCAAAGAAAAAAAGGCATAGAAATGAGGGCACATTGTCCAAGAAATGATCTTATATTTTTGGCTTATGGTTTTTTGTTCTATATCAAGCTTTTACCCCAAGGAAAAAGAGATACTTCTTCATCATTGAAGGCTTCTTTAGAAGGAAAAAAACATTGTACAAAGCAAAAAGAAAAAGCAAAACATTTAAAAATATATATTTAGGATTTGAAAAGATTTGTTTTTTGTTTTAAAAAAAGCTAAATTCAAAAGCACAAAGATAATAAATCATTAGCATCACATAAAGTGTATAGTTTAGCATAATAGACCAATGAGAGTTAATGATTCCTACACAAATTCAGTGTTAATTCTGATATTTGATATTAGATCTGAACTATTAGCCATTCCAAGTTAAATTTTTAAAATCCATACCCAAACTTTATATCATTTTGCAATTTTAAAGGTAATATATAGAACTGTACTTGTTTTTCATTTTCTACATAATGAATAGTTTATCAAATTTGGTAGATCCAAGATATTTTTTTTTTTTTGATTTGAACTTGAGGTATCGTTAAATGCTATGCTAACGAAGACAAATTTTGTTTTTCAAACAGTTTCGGTAAATATCAATTTATTTTTTTAGCAAAAAATTAGAGATTTTGGACAACTGATCAGAAAAAAAAATACAATTAATTTGAGCAGATTGTGGTCAGATCACAGAAATGTGCCAGTAATTAAATAATTTTCATTTTTAGAAAATTATCTTCCCTCGTACATTTAACGATAATTGAAAAAATAGATCCTCACATACACTTAGTATAGCAATATGCCAATGGTTGTCATTACACATGTAATGTGAATTGATTATTTCAATTGAATTGTAAATTTAATGTTATTTTAAATCTTCCAATAAGTTGCTCACTGGTTATGCATACAGTATCATTTGATGATAATAAAATTTATTCAAATTTTTTTCTAAATAATTCGCATTGCTACTGATAACAAATTCTTTGCCAATAGCAAATATTTTGCTATCAGACACTTGATTTTCATTATAAAAATAAGTGTCATTATATTTATTGCCTTTCCTTTTTAGTACATAAATGGATATTTGAATTTTGCCTACTTTTGAATGTGTTTCTGTTGGATAATAGTAGAACTTGAAACTTCTATATTTCAACATTTTTTCAAGTGATTTTTTTTTTTTTTTTACATATTTAATTATTTATCTATTGAGTAGCATTGAATATATTCTGCCTAAATAAATGTAATTCTTTTGATGCAGAACACAATAGTGTCATAAAACAGGAGCACTCATTTTAAAATAATCAATTTTCCCAGTGAATGCCAAAGCTTTTTTCTTCAAAAAGTTAATATTGAATAATAGAAGTTACATTTCCTTTAAATATAATAATTTAAAAATTAAATTATAATAAAACTTTATATAACGTCAACCTTTAAAATGTTGTGATACTAATATAAAGTTGATGGCATGATGTAATTTGTACAATTGTCTGTAGCAGAAACTTAATTTGAGTAAAGTATAATTTATGAAAAATAGTTTTATGGACTTGTGACCCTAGGATATTGTGACCTGTAGTTTGAAAACCCTACTTTACAGAAAATTATAACAGTTAACAATGAGTTAAAAGCTAGCAAAGTCCACCATACTATCCAGAATTGGAATCTATCCCTTTCGCTTAATATTTTCCTCAGAGCAATGAGACTGAATCTTTACCAGAATAGCTAGGAAATATCAAGCCAGTTGACTAAGGATAGAATTTTGCCCTTCTAGACTTGAGGTTAAACCATTTTAGCAGTATTGAAACAACTGGTGTAGTTCTTTTCAGACTACAAAACATCTTTTCTGCATTATCTAAATTATGAAAATCATCTAATTAAATCAGCAGTTAAAATCCAGAATTCAATGTCAAAATAAGATTTGTGAAGGGATAAATTTTATTGACACATTTATTGTCTAGCTAAAAAAATCTAATGGTATTAACATTTTGACTAAAAAAAATGAGAGTGAAGAAATAATGAAAACCAATCCCACTATGTGTAGAGAAGGGCCTGATTCAAATTGAAAATGCAACAGATTTTATAGTATAGGATTCAATTTCCATTAAAAAATTGGTGAATGTGAATAAAAATGAACTGTAAAATCAATTTTGAGTGGCTGCCTAAAACATTTTTATACTTCAGATACATTGATAATACACTAATATGTGCAGATGAAGAAACTTAGTAAAATTCATTTTGAGTTGGTATCTATGACTTCTTTAATTTGGATTATCAAGAAGGAAGATGAGCATTCATAATACAAAATTTTTGGATCTAGATATCCTTAGACAATAAGGTTTTGGATTATAGGATGGTTTTAAAACCCTTAAATGTGGGAGGCATTATACACCCTAAGTCGATCACCTCTTTGACCATAAATACGTGGGCCAAAAGGTTTTCTCCACAAAAATGGGAAGCTTTGCAAGTTCAAAGCAAAATAGAAAAAACCGAACTGTATATGAAAGATGTAATTAATAAAGGGGTTCAATTCCAAAAAAATAAATTCAATCACTAATTTTTATGACAATATATATGCAATATTGCACCCTGTAAGCATCCAATCTGAAGACAAAAAATGGTCTAGTCTGCCTTATGTTTCCAAAGTTGCATAAAAGTTTACAAATATTTGTATTGACAAATACAATATCAGTTTTCACTCACTTCTGTCTTTAAATAAATTATTAAAAATAATCACCAAGTTGTGTACAAAACTGCTAAGGGTTGAATTGCTTAAAGGCTTACTATGGAAAAGTGAGAAACTTATCCAGCATAATTATCTGTACAACCAGGCTAAGAAAAGCAGCAAATATTTGTTTTCTTGGACTATGAGTTGAATCAGGCCATAATTTTGATCTCTCTAGGGTGGACATTGTTTGCTCTGAGAGAGATGACAAAGAGAAATGTGGAGGAATGGTGAATAGCTAAAGATATGGACACCATAAATAAAAACACTAGTATCTCTTCAAAAATTGGCATTTGTAGCTACCATTTCTGTCATCAGAATGTAAATTTACAAATATTAAATTTTACACTAATTTATTCTATAATAAACAAAACTTTAAAACCAGACCTCAACTGTTGTTAATTGTATAATACTATGATTATGATACTTTTCAGTATTTAAAAGTGCTTAGCTTTAAAATAAATTTCTTTATTATAAAACAAACATGATCTGCTGTTAAATGTTTCAACATCTAAATAATTAAAAAGAGCCAAATGAATTGAAATTAGTTTTCAATTACCACAATGCAATTTGGAAAATAGATTAGTTGGATAATAAAATAATATAAACATTATTTGAAAATTAGCCTTTGTTAAGTCCAAAGCATAACAAGATGAGATAAATTGAGGAAAATGTAGATAAGGATGATAGAATGGAGTATATGTTTAGTAGAATGATGAGATGTAGGTAACAAAATAAGTATTGCAATGGGGATAATCAAAGAAGATAGAGGAAGAGGTAAAGGATATAGAATTAAAAATGAAGTATGAGCAGATCAAGGAATTTATAAACAGAAACAGTAAGGTAGTTCAGAAGGTTGAAGAAAATGTTACAGATGAAATAGAGAAAGTAAACAGACAGTCTTGATAGGGACTACTAATTAGAGGATGTGGAAATGTAATTGCAATGGAAAACATATGTAAGGAGTATGTTTGCCTGGAGCTAAAATTAGGGATATTACAGATAAGTTAAATAAACAGGAGTTTGTGTTATGGTGGGGACAAATGTCGAAGCCATCAGAAAGAATAATGGACAAGTACAAAGAATTGATTAGTAATTTGAATAAGGTTAAAGGAATAGTTGGATTACTACCAAGATTCGACAATAGGTATATGTTAGATAGGGCAAGTTTTATAAATGAGATTGGAAAAACAATGCAATAGAAATAATATGTTTGTGGATGTGTGTGATTTTTTGTATTAGTAAGAGGAAGTTATTCAATAAAGAAGGATTGCATTTAGCAAAACAAGAAAGTGAAGCATTAGGGAGCTTGATTATGAAAATATATTATGGGAAACTTATAAAGGGGGATAGGGTTTTAAATAATAGTATTAGCAAAAAGAAAATTAAGAATGGATGGGCTGTAAGAAGTAAACAAATGGTAGCTTATCTAGATATAAATGTTGATGTAGAAAAGGAATGGATCAGTTAAAACTAATAATAAACTAACTACAAATGTAATAGAGAAGAAAGAGTCAAAAGAATTTATAAAAGGACAGAAAAAAAGGAGGCAATTGTAAAAATTAGATATTTGAATGTGCAAGGTGGTAGGAGACCAGAAAAGTGGTTGAAATTAAAGCAATTAAAAATAAAGGACTTTAGGTATTAGCAGTAGTGGAAACATGTAAGAGAAGAATCTACACTGGAAAATTTGGTATGGCAGAGTATAAACAAGAAAAAGAGAATGGTAATGTAGGAGTAATGCCAAAAAAATATTTAAATACTATAAAGTGCCAAGAACATTTGTAGTTTGAGATAAGGTTAGGAAGAATGAATGGTCACTATAGTGTTTATGGCTACTGGAGATAGTCAAATTAATGGAGTGGAAGAATAGCTTATATGAATGCCTGTTTAAGGATATACCGAGTTTGAAAAAAAGAAGGGGAAGATAATTATTATTGGGGATATTGAAGAAATTGATGACTTGGATAACAAAAATGGGCAGCTTCCGAAATTTTTTTATCAGAAAGCGAATTTGAACATTGGAAATTTATGAGGGACAATACACATGATCTAAAAATAATATAGTTCACAATAAATTATGTATTAGTAAATAAAGAGGAAATGAATAAAATATGGAAAATTAAAGTTTTGATAATGAAGAGAGAGTATGTAATAGTGATCATAATTTCTTTATAATAGAAATGATTAGTAATGTGATGGAAAATAATAAAAGTAAAAAGGATAGTGAAAAGATATGGATGGGGAGTGAATGGTAAGAATATAAAAGAAAAGTTATGAAAAGGTTTGTTTGGAATGGATATAAAGATTGGTGTGGTAAAATAGAAAAAGTTGCAAATAGAGTTCTAGATAAAAGGATTCAGAAGAATAAAAGTGAGAATTAGTAAAAGAGCAGGGAAAGGTATGCAGAGAATATAAATATGCTATTCAAAACAGAAAAAGATGGTTAATATTAAATGGGAAAACTATTTAAATAAAAAGTTGGCTAAAGTAGATAATTATAGAGAGACAATGAAATTAAATAGTAAATTATTGGAGGTTATTAATAAAAGTGGAAGAAATGGGAGTAAAAAAATTTTGGAAATATATTCAAAGAAGGAATATAGGGGGGGGGGGAAAGAGTATTACTAAATAATGAAAAAGTGTGTAGCTCTAGAGAAGAATTAATAACAATCTTAAATAAATATGTAATGGAGATAATAGAAAAGGTGTTAGATATGAAGGACTGTGATAACAAACATAAAAGCATGTAGTAATGGAAATATTAGTTTTACAGAAAATGAATGAGGCAGGGAAAAAGTTGAAAAATGGGAAGGCAAGGGGTTTAGATAGATAGGCAGCAGAGATGGGATAAATTTGAGAAATGGGCAAAATTAAATTTTATTATGCTTTAAGAAGATGGCACAGAATACAGAAGAATTCCCAGATAGTTGGAATAATACAAGAGTGAAGTTATTATTTAAAGGAAAGGGTAAAGACCATAGAAAGGTAAACAATTATAGATCAATAGTGGTAACATCATTGTTGTATAAAGTCTTTGCATATATAATAGCTGGAAGGATGACAAAGTGGATGGAAGAAAATAATATAGTAGGAGAAATGCAAGGTAGTTTTAGAATGGATAAGCATATAGGAGATAGTTTATTCATAGTCACACAACTTATATAAATGATAGGAACCCAGATAGACAATTATATATGGTCTTTATAGATATAGAAAAGGCATACAATAGAGTGAATAGAAATAGATTATGGGTAACTTTAGTAAATTCGGGAATGAATGAGCTTTAGTGGATCTTATTAAGAGATTGTATGAAAATAATTATATCAATTAGGAAATATAGAATCAGTTAAAGTTAAAAATAAAGTGGTATTAAGGCAAGAATGCCCTGTCACCAGTTTGTTTTTGTTATATTTGAGAAAAATGGAAACTGCAATAGAAAGAGGGATAGAGATATCACATGATCACCATCTCATTAATAGCTGGCAAGGGAGTATATATATCAAGTTTTTTATTAGCTGATGATATTTTTTTATGCACAGAAAGTAGTGAAGATATGAAAGTTATGCTGAAGATTTGTGCAGTGGTAGGTAAATGAATGGGGATCAAATTTAGTGAAGAAAAATCAAAAGTAATGATGGCAAATTTTGGGGGAAAAGGAGAAAAAATTTTTCTTGGGGGATATAAAGTGTGGTAAAAAAGTGCAGAGGAATTGCTTGGAGGAATGGGGGAGGGGGGAATTATAAGAAAGGGAATGATGAAGAAATAAACTGTTTTCTTATAATAGAGATGGAATAAACTGTTTTCTTATAATTAGGATGATATAGCAAGAATTGTATGGAAGGGAGTGGCAGTAGTAGGGTTAACATATGGTAATGATGTGTTATATGTTAGCAAAGAGGTGTTAGATTACTTAGAGAAAGTACAGAGTGTAACCTTATGATTGGGCTAGATGCTTGTCAAGTCCTATTTAAATGATCGATTATATAAAATTTTAATTGGTAATAAATAACTTCAATATTAAATAGGTATATTAAATCAGTGGTGTGTTATCATAATTGCTAAATTATATTATAAAAATAAATTCCATCTATAAATCTGAGAATGATAAAGAATTAGAATGCTAGATTGTGTATGAGACTTTATATGCAGTTGTCAAATGGACTAATTTCAATAGTATCAGAATAATAATTTATTAGTGTTATTATTAAATTAAAAGTATAGAAATATTTTGTATTTTATTATTATTAAATAATAGTCAAAAAGACTTAAGATTATAGCTATTCTAAATTAATCTTCATAATTAATTCTCAAGCATATTTTAGTGCAATTTAAAATAGTTTTGAACAGCTTGATTAGTTATCATTTATGCTTGTACATGAAGAATTATTAATTGTATGTCAATGTATGCATATACAACAATTCAATTGGGCTGTTAATTTGGACAATAATCTTCTCTCATAAGTTTATAAATAGGCTAACATAGATTTTTATAGAACAACGGAAAAAAACTGAACTGAAGAAAAGATAAAAACTGGGAAGCAGAAAATTATTAAAAAGTGAACTTGAATTGAATTGGATTTTAATCTGTAACTATTGGAGTAGGAACTTCATTTGACCTACATTCATAAAACTGTCAATCGATTATTATAAAAGTTCATGTTTAAAACCGATAGATATATTGGAAGAAAGAAAAGTCCCACCAAATTGGACTTCAAATTTAAACCAACTCAGAAGTTCATAAACATGAAATTTTATTCTTTATTTTATAATTATTTTATTATATTTACTGGGTGCGTTATAAAAATAATTATGCATAGTAAGAAGACAGAAAAGAGAATTATTTTGTACTTTCAGTCAGTGTAAATTCAAAAGTAGCAGAAGTATGATAGGAGATACTTAATATCTTTTATTGCAATTTTGAATTTATAAGGCACTTATGACATGTTTAGACTAATGTGAAATATTATATTAAAGCTAACTGTAGCTGTCACAATTTTATGACATATTAATTTCATTATATGGAGAAAATATTTTTTTAAAAAAATGTTATATTGCAATTAAATAAAAGAACAGCAATAACTTATACCTACCTAATAAAATAATATAAATGAAGTTACTAATTTATAAAAGTTTATAAAATATTTATTAAGACTTTTAATATGAAGTGTTCTCTTTAAAACTTACATTAGGGCAAAGCTGAATACGCCATCTTGCAACTTCCGGTAACAAGTGGAATTGATATGTTTATTAAACTAAGTTGTAGAATCTCATTAAAAGTGAATCAAATGTCAACTTAAATTTTGATATATTAATTATTATGTTAATCATATTGGATCGTATTTATAATGTGTTAATTATTAAGTAGTGCCATTGGTCAATAAAGTACATGAAATCCATATATGATGAGGATAATCAATGTTTATTTTCAATTTTTTTTTTTCTTAATTTCCAGAATAAAGTTTTGAAGTTAATGGATGAAAATTATAATTGTTCATAAGGATTATAATTTAAAGTAATAAATATGAAATATATTCCATGTAGGAAAGAACATTTATCAATCATATAATGCTGCAGATTTTAAATGGTTGCAATCAAGATTTCGTTCTCTTAGTTTCACAGGAAGGAATGTGAAACAAGAAGTTTATGTAGTGATCTTTACTATTATTAATATTATATGTATTGTTGGTAAATATTGTATATATTATTTATAACGGGACGATCCTTTTCCAGACTCGAGGAAGTTGCATCTAACTATATTCGGACTTTGAGTCTTCTTATA
Source organism: Epiperipatus broadwayi (assembly GCA_028023455.1). Lineage (NCBI taxonomy): Eukaryota > Metazoa > Onychophora > Udeonychophora > Euonychophora > Peripatidae > Epiperipatus > Epiperipatus broadwayi. The sequence continues at coordinate 1,843,234 of JAQFVV010000139.1, read as the reverse complement.
GAATGCCATGGATGATGTGATTTAAAATATAATCCAATCCACTCCTCTATTAATAACCTCGTTACTCTCGGAATTCGAACTCAGAGTAGAAATTGCAATCGACTCTCTTCAGGCATTTCCACAAATATCCCATAGTAATGATAAATTTAGTATAAGCTATATATAACTTTTTTATAAATATTAAATCACTAAGTTGATTCAATATATATATATATGCGTGAGTATGTATATTTATAATTATTGGTTTTATAAAACGACTAAATAAAATAAACAAATGAGACCTGTTTAATTTTAAAATCAAGTTTAACACATTTTAATCCGTAATAGAAACAAAAATATTATCACATAAATAATAAAAATATTAAAATTTATAATTATAATCTGTGCTTATATATACAATAATAAATTATTTAAGATTCAGAAGAAAAAAACATAATGTAATTATTTACATATATATAATTCAAAATCATATGTACAATAGATAATACCACTATACATTATAAATCTATGTATTGTGTCATTAAAATGATTCAATGTGTGTTGTATGTCTATATACGATAACATCCATTCACACTAGATTAATAATAGAATGTATTCTGATATTAATTATATATGTTTAAAAAGAAATTATGATAATTGTCAGGTAAGATTCAATTTGGAATATAATAAAACTTACTTCCAAATTGAAATAATTAAAAAACTTTTACCTTAGTCAGCCGTCATTTTCATCAGAGCATATATCAAAATATCAACATCTAAATTTTATTAAATAAATAAAAATGAAATGTTCATCTTATCAGTTCTCCACTTATTCTGTTAAAATCAAATTAATACACGAAATAATTTCCACGTAAATATAATTATCCACAAAGGAAATAAAGTTGAAGAGTTATTAAAATACACAATGAAGTAATCCAAGACGAGAAAAAATAACGGTTTTATATCCCTCCTTAGACGAAATAAAAGGTACTAGTAAACTATTCACTGTACAGCCTGTGTTGGCACTGTTTCTATGTAAAAACACAGAATTATACCGCTTTCGGGGCCGAACCTACGGCTAATATACGAGTGATCATTAATATACGAATAGATCGTATGTAGTGGTTATAATACGCGGCCAATTCTTCCGCGTTCAATAATACGTCTACTAACAATACTATGATCGTATAGTTTGCCGTTGATTTCATTGCGGGTTGAATTCCTATGAATTTGTATCATCGCTAGAATTTAAGATGAGAGTGTGAGCATTGTCATCTTTTTCAAGTGTTTATTTGTTGATGTTTTTCTGAAGGTTTGTGATGATGGTGTTCTAGCTGTATTTTTTATATTGGACTATTTCCATCATCTAATATGTGTGTTGAATGTCTTTAGAAAAGTTTAATTTTTAGTTAAATATTCCAAATGCATTCAACTGTTAGTAATATCACAGCAAACAAATGTTAATAATATCACAGCAAACAGGTTAGTATATGCACTAACTGTTAGTAATATCACAGCAAACAGGTTAGTATACGCACAATGTTTCGAGAGGTATTTTTCTCCCCTCTTCTTCAGGTGTTGCTGGCTGATCAGTGACAGTACTAGCATGGGATTCGAACCTGGGTCCTTAGATTCTTGATTATTGAAATTTAAGGTAACGCTCTAACCAACTGAGCCATCCTGCCAAAGGCAACAGTATGTAGTAATTTCATATACTTATCTATGAGGTTCCTCCTGATTTCTCCACTTTTTCCTCAGAGCAAAGTTGATTAGTGATTTCCATACATTATGTATAGTCACACTAGGTTGGCTTATGGGATTTTTTGCCATTGTCATGTGAGCAGCTTCTTTAAATTTTCTTCTTTGTACCTTTTCTTCTTTATCCAATATTTTTGTATTTTCCCAATTGAACGTATGTTCATTGGTCCATACATGGTCTGCTACCTTAGACACATCTGTTTTCTCTCTTCTAATCATCAGTTTATGTTCTTGCAAGCGCTTTTGAATGGGACGGCTGGTCTCACCAATATATGTTCTTCCACAGCATTGTCTATTGTAAGAAAAAGGTTAAATGATGATAATAGTTTACAAACCAGAACAGCTCTTCCTATTGATAGCATAATGGAACTATTAACTTTCTGTATAAAAACAACCTACTTTCAATATAACACAGAGTTCTTCCAACAAAATCAAGGAATGGCTATGGGCTCACCATTGTCTCCCCTGATTAGCAATATTTACATGGAAGAACTTGAAACCACAGCCATAAAAACTACTCCTTATCCACCTAAAGTTTGGCTTCGCTATGTGGATGATACATTTGTTGTATGGCCACATGGTGAAGCATTGCTACAAACTTTCTGGACACACATCAACAACATATCCCCTTCAATTAAATTTACAATAGAACCAGAACAAGAACAAAAATTGGCATTCTTAGATGTTCTTGTGACAAGTCTCCCTCATGGCAAAATCAAAACTACAGTTTACCGAAAACCTACACATACAGGAAAATACCTAGCCTATACATCTAATCACACCAGAAACACAAAACATGGAGTTATACTACCACTGTGGAACAGAGCAAAAGAAGTTTGTTCAGAAACTGGTGATTTGGAAAAAGAAAAGATCTATATAGAACAAACTCTTAAGAAAAATGGTTATCCATCAGCTGTTATTAAGAAAACATTAAACAGACAACAAAAAGAACCATCAAGAGAAAAGACAATTATTGGTACTGTAGTGTATCCATACATTCCAAAAATAGCAGACAAATTAAGGAAAATCTGCAATCAGTATAACATCAGAACAGCTTTTCAGAGCCATACCACACTACGAGGAATTCTAACATCTACAAAGCCTAAACTTGAAATGCTGCAAAGAAAAAACTGCATCTATGAAATACCATGTGAATGTGGAAGAACATATATTGGTGAGACCAGCCGTCCCATTCAAAAGCGCTTGCAAGAACATAAACTGATGATTAGAAGAGAGAAAACAGATGTGTCTAAGGTAGCAGACCATTTATGGACCAATGAACATACGTTCAATTGGGAAAATACAAAAATATTGGATAAAGAAGAAAAGGTACAAAGAAGAAAATTTAAAAAAGCTGCTCACATGACAATGGCAAAAAAATCCCATAAGCCAACCTAGTGTGACTATACATAATGTATGGAAATCACTAATCAACTTTGCTCTGAGGAAAAAGTGGAGAAATCAGGAGGAACCTCATAGATAAGTATATGAAATTATTACATACTGTTGCCTTTGGCAGGATGGCTCAGTTGGTTAGAGCGTTATCTTAAATTTCAATAATCAAGAATCTAAGGACCCAGGTTCGAATCCCATGCTAGTACTGTCACTGGTCAGGCCAGCAACCCTGAAGAAGAGGGGAGAAAAATACCTCTCGAAACATTGTGCGTATACTAACCTGTTTGCTGTGATATTATTAACATTTGTTTGCTGTGATATTACTAACAGTTGGTGCATATACTAACCTGTTTGCTGTGATATTACTAACAGTTGAATGCATTTGGAATATTTAACTAAAAATTAAACTTTTCTAAAGACATTCAACACACATATTTTATTTGTTGATGTTTATGATTTTCTGTATTTCCCAACTGAAAGATTTTTGCGTACTAGTAATTTTCAGCGTATTATTGATATTTGTCAAAATTTTATTTTTTGGATAATTTTGGCTTTTTTGGGGGTCAAAAAAGACAAAATAAAATTTCTCAAGCTCTCTGGCAGATGATTGGAGTTGTTTGCGGAAAAATACCGTTTCTGTCATGATTCGGACGAGAGTTGAAAAAGAACAAAATGTCTACCATGTTATTATATTTGTGAAACATCCCAAACAGAGAAAGTGAGGCGGTTGCATTTTTGCAAGCCCAAAACATCCTGCCATTCGGTTAATAAATTTATTTTCTGGAAAGAATTTGTATTTTGTTTGCGATTACTTTTATCTGTAAATCATGTAATTAACACCCAGAATGACAGTGTTAAAAAGGGGCGGCGTAGTTTGTTGGACATCTCTTGATTGATTGATTTTTTTTTTGTTAAAAAAATACTTCTTCTTTTGACATACCTATTCGTTCCATTTAGAAGCAAAAAGAGGTTTTTTGTTGTTGTTTTAAATCAATAAACGGACGTTTTATTTGTTATGAAAACAAAAAATCTTTAACAAACTTGTACGACTCTTAAAAAAGATAAATAAATAAATCCTACAGAATGTAACAAAACCGGTTAACATACATATTTTTTGTGTTAAAAAAACAATAACGCGATTGACTTTTTGGTTTTTGTTTTGGACGTTTTATTTGTTATTAAAAAAAGGGGGAAAAAATCAAAACCCGGCCGCCGAAAAACAACAACCCATATTTATAGATCTAAGAGTCTAAAAAAGAAGTCCCATTTTATTTATTATTATTAAAAAAAAAAAAAAAATCAAAACCCTGTTTTATTTGTTATTCTTAAAAAAAACAACAAAAAAATCCAAACACGCCGACCCCCCAAAAAATCCCGTATTTATAAATGTAAGATAAAATACCAAACAATTCTTTTCGTTTATAAGCAAATACGGACAACTGAGGCGGAGTTTGTCGGACAGGTTTGAATTTTTTTTTGCTAAATCAATCAACAGAAAAAACCCTCTTATTTAACATAATTCAAAAAGAAAGTTTCGATTCTAATTTTAAATAACAACAAAAAAAAAAAAAGAAAGTCGTATGTAAAGCAAATTGTGTATATTTGAGATATTCCAAAAAAAAAGTTAAAACTGTCCCTTATTACTTTGAAATGTATCGAATCCAAAACAACAAAAAAAGACACCTATAAAAAAAAAACAGTAGATTTAGAATGGAAATCCCCCCCCCCAAAGGCGTATATCAAAAATTATGTACTTTAGAGATCCAAAAAAAAGGTCAAAGTCTCCTTTATACTTTTAAATTTATCAAATGAAAACCAAAAAAATAATTATGTCCAAAACAAACAACAATATATTAAAAAAAAATAATAATTATGTCCAAAACAAACAACAACAATATATTAAATATTAACAAAAAAAATTACAGCCGTATGTCAAAATACGATCTATTAGATAAATAAAAAAAATCTAGCAGCCCAGTAATGTTATAACACTCTGTTTTTAACTAGAAACAGCACCACCAAAGGCTGCACAGTTAATAGTTTACTAGAACCAAATAAAATGACAATGAATGTTGAAACATAAAGTTTATTGATCATCCTTCGAAGAGGCAATCCAGATATTCATTCTTTTAAATATTTGCGTAGTAAAATATTTAACATCTTCAATATAATACTCCATTATTAAGGCAGCTTTTTAAATGAGAATTACGACGATTATACTTTAGGCATTAAGTAGGAATAAATTTACATGTTCAGGTTTAAAACATCAGCAGAAATCCTTGGCATAAATTGTCTAGCCAAAGAACATCTTTATAAATTTTTGTCTTCTTAAATACATATTTTGAAAGCTCATTTCGAAGATGTTGATAACTCTTATAACCTTGTCAATTTCCACGATTATTTTTTTATAGTTCTTTATAATATTAAGAGTAAGTAAATCAATTACTTAAGGACAGTTTTAAAAATAGTGAATCTTCTTTTTTTTTTTCTTAAATGTGTTCTAAATTCGAACACATTTAAATTTACATAGTTCTTGCCTTGATAACTAAATAGATTATTGTTATAACAATATTAGTTCGTTTTTATACTGGATTAATTTCTGCAAGCATATCACATAATCATACTCATGCTCTATTGTTTAAAATATACAATTTGTAATGAACCCGAAACGTTTATTTCCTTTGTTTCAACTGATAAAAATGCAATGTTGACTTAAGGCTTTGTCAAATGTCAAGTTTTAGTTAATAAAAAAAAATACTATTAGTTAGAAACATTTATTTATGCGTGTGTATAAACAAATTAGAATTATTCATTTTTAGAATTATTCTTTTAATACTAACTAGTTTATGAATATAACTGATATATGAAAAGCTTAAGATAGGTGTATGTTATTTATATCTGTTGATTCGATATAGGCATAGTTAAATTCACAAAGAAACACCAATTGTTTTAGGTGAGGCTCATATGGTACTCTCACATATTATTATAGATATAAAAATTGGTTTGTGTAAATAAAATGAAACTCATGACGAATATAAATTTGATCAAATATAAAAAAAGGGTAATCTTATTTATTATAAATTTCATTCTTATTTAAAATATGAACACAGGTATGAAGATTAAAATTTCTCTCAATAAACTATGAGTTTATTCTTAATATTTTTCTTTCTAGGATAAAAGCTACAATTGTTGAATGATAATAAATGGGTAGTATATAACTTTGGTTAATTTAGATGCATTAAATATGGTATTTTTTTATGCATAATACTTAACTAATTAATAGCTAATGACAGCTATAGTTATGGATCATCCTCAAATTGATAATGATAGTTATAAATTTTATGTGTCAAGTATATTCTGTTTTGCTAGTATCTTTATATATTTGTAGTAAGTAATATTAGTATTAGATTTGTCTGTTTTCGTATTGCATGATTACAATGATAAGTATATAATGTTTGGAATATGTGGTAGATTCATGTTGCATCACATCAGATGTACTTATTCTCTTACCCTGAGTGATGATATAAATGACCGTCATGGGTGAATCATGAATGATGCCCATCAAACTTTGAGCAGATTAAGGCCATACTTTTGTAGTGTATTGATCTAGTTATTAAATAAGGGATTGACTGTCTCTTTTTCTCATATCCCTAAAAGTGATCCAGAAGTGACACTGAGATTTCAAATCATGTGCTGGTACAGTTATTTCAAACAAGGAATTGATTGCCACTTCCTTTTATATTCCTAAAGGTGCCCCAGAAGTGACACTGGGATTACAGACCATATGCAGTCATGAGATGACCATGGTCTAGGTTATTTGTTCTCTTTGCCTTAGCAAAGATATATATGTTTTATTATGTTCCATATTCCTAAACTCTAATGGTTTAGTAATGATAACAGCAAAATTGTTTCTGAAATATGGTATTTGAAAATGTAGATTGTACTTAGCACTGAGCAAAACAATGATAAAAGATAATACTAGTTAAAAAGTTATTTTACAGTAGATTGTTACTTAATGCCTATCCATTCGAGATGATCCCATCTAGACCATTAACTTATATATCATTTATATCCAGGTTGTTTTAAAATGCTAGTAATTTTCTATAATCTTAAGAGTCCTATAAGGTAAAAGTAATAATTAAAAGGTAGAATAATAATAGTTCTGACTCTTAAAGCAGTGTTGGCTGTTTAATAGCCTAAATAGTTTCTAGTAACATATGGTAGCTTAAATTATTATAGATTAAATATATTTACTGTGTTATCCTGTATAAACATCACAGGACCACCTCCTCTTATGCTTGTGTATAACTGTTGTTAAAACAGGCAAAACTCACTATATATATTGCCACACACAGCAAGCTAGAGTAAACAATGGATGCCAGAAGGCTTGTGCCAGAAGACTTGTGGGGATTTTATGCACAAGCCTTCTGGCATCTATTGATTACTCTAGCTTGCTGTGTGTGGCAATATATATATTATCCTGTATAATAATAATATTGGTAGCATATTAACCATTGAATAGAGATTTTGAAGTAACTTCTTAAAATTATGCCATTAATAAATAGGTAAATATAAAATGTACAATAAGTCAAAATAAACTAAATGTAAGTAATAAATTTAAGTAATAATAAATTAAAAGGTAACAATTTATTAAAGTAGAAAATAGATCCTAAGAGATCTTCCCTTAGTCATAAAATGATGTAATTAAATCTTGTTATATGCAAATTTCTGTTCATAATTGTCTAAGATTATGTATGTTTTCTTTGTTATTATTAGTATATTCACAAACTTGTAAATAAATTTTATTTGGAAATATATTTAGTTGTCTGTGTACTGCTAATCACTATCCATGTTGTTATTGCTATCAACATATTATTTTTATTGTTGTCATAAAAAATCATCATCAGTCAATACAGTAATTTTATCATGCATCAACATATTAAAATAAATTCTGTTAAGCTCTTATGTACATAAAGTTATTGCTTATTGATCAAAATATTGTTGATTTTAAGTACTAGTATTATTTTAAATAATGTTTTAAAGATTAAATATTCAGTTTTGGAATAGCCTGTTTATCTAAATCAGATATATCATTCACTGATCTTTATCATATTGCCCATGGTTATTAAATAAAAGATGGTTTGTAAATTATTATATTCACTTTATTAAAAATTTAAAGTTTATATTATTGTTAGTATTGGAATTGCCAAATGTTCTTTACTAGTTCTATTTTATTTTATGAGCTGTCTTCGCTTGTTAAATATATCTTTAAAATAGTAATATTTAAAATATCTGAACTCTGAGAAAAGTAAATTATTAATTGTCTCAATTTTGAATCTATTGTAATTTTTCATTTCTTAAGTTATTTATTATGCTTTGCCTTGATCTCTTATGTTTATTCTTATTGTTTGATGGATTCTGTATAATTTTAACATGTAAGTTTATTTTCTAGTTTAAAATCTATTTTTAATTTAGTTGTTAGATGTTTTGTTTTAGTCAAGCATAGAACCTTGCTTTATATCATTATTGCCTTGCTGTTGTTTAACACAATAAGTTTTGTAGTTCAGGATCTCATTCTTCATCATCATAGCTCATTCATATTTTTATTTTTTTTATTTCATCTCCATTTTCTTAAATCATAATTGATTCATCCTTCATAGATCCCTATTCTACCACCATCTTAATTATTCATCACCCTAACACATTTCCTTTTTATTTTCCTCACTCTTAAGTCCATTCATTTTCATTAATTATTTGTTTTTTCATCATCCATTTAATCGTCTACATCTTAATTCATTTATCACCCAACTCATAATACTAACTCCATATTCATTTCATAGATGGATGCCTTTCTGATCATTAACTATTTAGGTAGAATTGCAAATTAAATTTATCTTGTAATATTTTTGCTTTGGATCTTGGAAATTAATTTAATCAATGTTTAATATTGGAGGTTATCTTCATGTACATTTTGTGATCTCTCCCTTTAGATTTGCTCATGCATGTGCTAGCCAAATAGGCAGAGTAGCTATAGGAGATGTTGGGCAAATATAAGGTAGTGTAAGAATCAGTAGTGCCTTGTGGCCTCTACTTATGTAGACTCATGCTCATGCTTAGCCAAGTCAGTTTCTAATATATTTATTATTTGTTGATGATTAAGGCTGATATAATGTAGTATGAAGATGAGGTCAGTGGGATACTTTGTGACCTTTCCTTTAAACTCATGATTATGCTATTTGAGTCTTACTTCTTTGGATTGGTTCGTGTTCAGGTTGAGCTGAATCTGTTTTGATATTCTATATTTATTGTTATTGGAGGTTACAAGAGAAATAGGAAGACCTGCATTAGATATAGATGTATGGATGATAAAGAAGCCAATTTAAGGAGAAATGGGATGACCAAGTTTTTATATGAGAGATGCAAAAAGTAAAATGAAAATGTTCAGTAGATTGCAATTTATGGATAGTATTTAATTGGGTTAAGCATAAAGATCAGGCAACAAGATGTTTGAGAAAGGTAGTATGGTCTGCAGGAGATTTGGATAAAAGCTTTATGTCAGTATATTTGTACAAAGGATGGGATGATTGTGTTAGGATTGTTGTGTGTAATAGTGACAAAGATTGGGATAGAAGAATAGATGTATTAATAAAAAATGGGGAGATGAAGAACTAGTATGGAGAGTAAAAAGAGCTTAATTATATATATAGAAGTAAACGTAATTTTGGATGTGAGTTAATTTATGATAACAGCAGGGAAAATAGTTTACTATTTAAGACTCAAACAGGATCGCTAGCAACAAGAGAATATACACATAAATGGGGAAATGTGGGTGATTTAGTCTACAGGTTATATAAAGAATGCATGGAAAATATTAGGTATTTGCTAATAGAATGTAAATGCTTGTAAGCAGACAGAGTACAAATAATGAAGTTGTGGGAGAATAAATATAGACCAAGTGATTATACAGAAAATGGGTTATTGGTCTTTATCCTGAGATTGGAAAAAGATAAGGGGAATATAAATACAAAGATCATGGAGTGAACAAAGATAATGTTGTGGAAATGGGATAGAGCAGGATAAAGAAGAATATGGGAAAAACTTAAGAGTGGAGAATGGAAAGGGAAGGTAAGATGGCAAACAGGTTTTTCTTGGACATATTGATTGAGAGATTTCTGACTTCAATAAAGGGGTAGCCACATCACATGTGACCTGATTTAATATTTGGCAATTTATTTCAGTATAGTGTTAAGCACTGGGATTATTATACATATATACACACACATATAATATAGGTTAATTTTGGCATAGGTTTTATAATTGTAACAATGGATTAGCCACATCAAACATTATAAATATATCTTTAGTTTAGATAACTAATATATACACAATGACTAATACATCAGATGCTTTAAATGTACTATTCTAATTTAACCACAGTTTTCTCCATACATTCTTCCTAACCTTCAAAGACAAGTATCTCAAAGTTCTAACAGGCTGTTTTCCATCCATTCTGGTAAAAGATATAGTTTATTATTTTCACTAGATTTACATACCTGTTCTTTTATTCCCTGGAATGGTCGATCTAGTTTTTTTTTTCCAGAATGAGGCAATTTCTTTTGAGATGTATTTGCAAATGACTATAAAATTAAATTTCAATCTTGCCAATAATTTATAATTTAATTATAAAACCCAGTTTTACAAATATTACATTCCTTACAATTTTATCATTTTTTACAAATTGCCCTTATAATTTACATAGTATGTTGATTGCTGTAATAAAGTCTAATTGATTTGCCTAAAATAACTGGAATCCTAACAACAGATTCAGGACAATCCATGGTCATTGCACTCAGCTGCTTCATAAATGGAATTCACCAGAAACATTATTAAAAACACTAACAAAGTAAACTTTTTTTTTTTTCTCTCAAAGTAACCTTTATTAATAAAAGATTATAAAAATTTTGGGTACACTTACCCATTGAGGATTACACAGTGATTCAATGTAACAAGGTAAAATGTACATATGTTCAAAAGTAATTACATCCATAAAAATTGCTGTAATGTGATTAATGTGTGTCTGTATGTGGATCCACATGGCCCAGCCATCGAGAAGTTAACCATCACCCAATGGTCCCACCCCTGGGCCCTCGAAGCGAAGACTCAAATGCTTCAGTGAATGGGTGAAATCCAGCATTGTGCCAACCACAACAACAGGCAGCGAGATCCAAGGCCCAAGTTCACCAAGCAATAGACTCTCGAACCACAGCCGAGCCATGTCAAGACAATTCTGAATACCTCTACCTCCCAATTAGCAGTCCAAATGAGCAGGGACCATAATCGGTCTACCTGGTCAAAATTGGAAAGATAACTTGGGTAAAAACTAAGAAGTAATAAGTAAAGAACCAGATCAACACTGCCCAAAACCAGCCTATAAAGGACCCAGCAGTCAACCAGAGCAGGAATAGCACCAACTTTGACCATGTAGCCCCCCAGCAGGTGTTCTGGGCAGTGGCAAAATTGTTAACAGCCCATACCATAAACCAGATACCTAATGTCTACAACCAGCCACCCCTGAAGAAAAGGGAGGAGTGCAGACCCATGCCCATAAAACAGAACTCCATCCATGTTACAAAAAAAAAATGGTGGTGGCCCTAAATAGACCAACTGCTCTACAAATGCACTAAATTTAAAGCTAAAAAATGAAACCTAATGATAATGAGTGCAAATCAACACTGACCTATCAAATGATCCATCAAGGGGTGCAGTAGCCTTTTGTGGCGAAGTCCATGTGAAGGTAGTGACTTTCACCCTCCCGGGCTAGACATTGATCGTCGACCATCCCCTCAAATGAACCAAGCCCCTTATGACCACTATCACCACTCACTAAGAGACTGGTTCATCTGTAGTATGAAAGATCACAAACTGAGAATCAAGGTACTAATGAATCTCAGTACAATATTTGAATTAGCAGTGACATAGACATCCCTAGAAGTATCAACTAATTAGACTGTATTCTCACAAAAATAAAATGAATAAAAATGATTTCAAATGTCACTCATTACATTTATATCTTGAATAAGCTGGAAAAAAAAACTTACATAGGGAAAAATTCTAGACTTGATCATAGGGATTAAAAAATTTAAACATGTTTATGGAAGATTCTTTGTCTTACAAATAGTGCATAAATCATTTTTAAGTATATTTATTGCTTAAAAAAGCTTTTATGCAGCATGTTTCACCTATATATTTTATAGTTTTTCAAGTTTGTAAATGCATATATCTTTTAAAATACAATGCAAAGAAAAAATTTTCTTTTCAGTGCAGTCAGCAGAATTATCATCAATTATAGTGTAGAAATAGCTTAAAATCTAACCTTTGTTCACTCTCACCATCAAATCAAACTTTATTCATTTATTTAAATCCCCACACACATATATATAGACACAACAAACATTTATTTTTTACTATATTAAAGAAATATGATAGATTAGTTTCACTTATCTAATAGAAAAAAACCCTAATTAAAAAACAACAACATACTAATGTATATGTATACAAATAATAAATTCCATGTCAATGTATTTTAAGTCATTATACAAGATTTAGACTTGGTATTAGGTAACCAAATGCAGAAGATGAAAGTATAATTCTACTATGTAATTTTATGTTACTTACAATCAATATTATATGCACAACAATAGGGTTCATACAGCGATGGAAAAGGAAATAAAATGTGAGTATACTAAACATCAAAAGCCGGGTCCAATATAAAAACAAGCCCAGTTCATTTCCATCATCTTTATTTTCAAAATAATACAAGAGGTGTATAACATCTGAAAATTGAATGTTTGAATCTAAGAGAAAATGGATGGCTTATTCAGACACTCCAAATTATTCGTTCAATCGTTGTAACACAAAATTACAAGAAACTACAACTGATATTTAAACAGAAAGAATTATAATAGATTCATGTAGTTGGATAAAATTATTGAACTAATTTAAATAGACATTTAAAATGAAAGGACCATGCTAGTCTTTGAAAATGGATAAAATAATAAAATAGAACATCATCAGCATAATTATATATAAATGGATTAATTCTGTTCTTATAAAAATTATTAAATACCAAACAGCTAATTAAGAAAATATAAATCTTTTATGAACTGCAAAACAATGTACTTCAGCTAATTCAACATTATCATAGGGCCAAAGGGTTATCAACCCTGACCATAGGAAGTACAATTATTTAATTTAATTGTATAATGCCTGCTGAAACATCAAATATCCAGGATACAGAACAAAAACAAAAGATGGAAATAACATCATTTCAAATACATTGCCAAGGAGTCCCTGCAAGTAATGCGTGACTTGCCATAGAAGGATGACTGGAACAGCAATGAACTGTATCTATGATATATTAGTTGCCTAATTCATAAAAATTATGCAAAATAACTTGAAGAAAGTCTTAATTTGTTATGCAATCTTTTTTTTAAATTTTATATATACATTTGTAAAATTCTGTATTTTTTTTTATATATTTATTTCATTTCTGCTTTCACAACTTGGAAGAGTCCACTGTAGTTAAAATCAAGAAAGTGCAGGGAGGAAGGTTAAGTTGGACAATTTTTTTATTGAATAAAATTTAGGTCATATCTCCCTCGTAGTGACATGACATTCGGTATTATCATCATCTTTGCTACAATATGAAATAAGGAAAGATTTTATTTTGTATTATTCCATATTAAGAACATGCACTTGCTACAGGGCAGTTTGTGTTTATTTTTTAACAAATGATTGTTTATTCAGTATGAATGACTAATATTCTTGCACGAATGCTCTTTTCTATCAACCATAGGAAACCTGCACATAGCTAAAGGGGGGGGGGGTTTCTCAAAAATGGAACCTCTACAGTTGGAATTGGACTATGAAGCTATTGCACACACCATATAATCTTGTTCGCGATCATTGTAAAAATAATTTTTCTTTTCATTACTCTTATTTACTTTGTAAATATGTAGTGTCTTTATTTATATATACCATGTAAAGGATTGGAGTAATAAACATGTTTAAACATTAATATGATAGATACATACTTGACACACACATGTATATACACATATTTTTTATGTTAAAAGAGTTTTTTGATTTTTTATTTTGTTAGTCAATAAACATTATTAACTTGATTTTCATTAAATGGTCTCTGGTTTGTCAAAATTATTTATCCATTCATTCATCAATTCATACCTGAATAGACATGCATACACACACTCTTTTACATCATAATATGGTCAGATGAGTTCTTTATTGAAACCCATATAGATATGGTAGTTTCTATCTAAAGTAAATTCACCCCTGAAGATAGCTGAGTGCAATATTCTCCCCGGTTTGAATTCTAAGGTATGGTGGAATCCCAAAAGGAGTGAGGTGTGGATGAACTAGCCTAAATTGTTTCTGAATTTAATGTGTAAAGATAGAGCTAGCCCATTGGAGGTAGACATGATCATTGGTTAGGTACTTTGTTGTGTCATTCATGGCATCATACCTGAAGACCCTAGGTCCAACTGTAGTTAGATATTTCCCCCTCTTCTCATGAAAAATCGGACTGTCACAATAGCTAAATCTGAATGGGGAGAAAAGCAAATAGTCAATATAATGAAACCAGAAAATAGTGAACAGATTATCAGTAAGATGATAGCTCACTGACTTATAAATGACCACTAGATATTCAATAGTGATTAAACCACACAATTTTTGGGATAAGAAAAATAGATTTTAAAAAACAAATATACTATGGGATACAAATGTGTTCAATTTATAAATATTGTGATCATAGTTGGAACAAAAATGTTAATGAAATAATATCTGGTAGCTTGGTATAAATTCAGATATAAATTCACAGATCCAGTAATGACAAATGAATTAAAACTTGTCATCTGAGAAATCAATCAAGTATCAAAATCTGGGAAAGATTTCACTTGGATTATGCTGGTACACGAAGGGCAAACAATTCCTTGTAAATACCTTTTCCAAATAGTTAGTGGTAGTCCATACTTTTGCCAATATTGAAGCACTAACCAATTAATGATTTCTATGCAAACAATGAAATCAAACATATATTGATATCATTATTTTATTCAAAAAGCAATAGGCACACTGAACTGTAGGTCCATGAGTCAAAGAAAAATCTCCAAAAAATAAAACATTAGAATGAGTATTTAAACAGAATACACATGTTGCCTATAACTAGTTTGATAGGCGAGGCAAAGAGACAACTGTCTCAGTATCAAAATAAAATAAGTTCAAATAATGAGATGTTTCAAAAAATAATGTTCAATATCTATATAAAAGTTAAGAATTATTTTTTAATATAATTACCTCCTTCCTTAAACAAAAATAATTTAGTATTAAAATTTTTCTGAGTAATTTTTTAATGAAATAATATGTTAACAAAAATATAAACAAAAGAATTCAGAAAATCATTTCTTTTATCTTAACTATGAAATATATAATTTCTCTGATAGTCTCAATATGATGAAATTCTCAAGTGATTATATTAATGAGATTGCTAAAACTTAAATATGTTACTTCTTTTTAAACCAATTTAGAGGGGCATATGTAGCTAGTGCAGATAAAATAAGTTTAAATAAAAAATTTAATATTTAATGTTTTAAATTAAAATATTTGATATATTTTAATTACTTTCAGGATGTCTACAAATAGATTTCAGAAGGTAAATTGATTTTTTATATTTAATGAAAAGTAAAATAAAAGGAGAGGAAAACTTAATCATCAAATAGTTGAGTAATTTGTAAATTATAATAACTGAGTGATAATCATCAACATTCGAGTTTAGTGGAGAATAAAAATCTCACCAAGTTTAATACTGCTTTCCACTAACTTCTTTAATTTATCAATTAATTTTCTACAAGATCTCTTTATAGGTCTTTTACAATTTTTTTGGGAGTTCAGGATTTCAGTACCATATCTTATTTGTTCTAGTATTACATCCTATTTTGTTCTATTTCAGTCTCTTCTTTCAATAATGCCTATTTATTCTCTTACCCACATATTTTACTTTCAATATCTTTTTGTTATTCCCAACACAATTTACATTTGCTTTATTAGTGATCTGAAATTTCCATATTGTTTTTTTTTATTATATGCACAATTTCCAGATTCATATATAAGAATTGGTAAAATATTTCTACCAAAAGCACTTCATCCAGTTAATTTCACCTGTTACATTTCCATTCGTACTATTTTGAGCAAAATAGTTGCAGTTATTAACTTCTAAGTTGATGAATATCAATCTTTTTTTTTCTGTGAAGATCCACTGAATATTACTTTTAGTCATTCTGAAGCATTATTTGCACAAATGACTTTGTTAAAAATCTAATGACTTAAATAACCTCCTTGTATTTTTATCTCCTTATTTTCCCATTTTAATCCACAAAATACTTCTTGTAAAACTGCTATAAGAACTTATGGAGATGTGTAATGTTAATCTTCTTAGTGAATAAATGCTTATAGAATTAATTTTTTTTTATAATCCACAAATTTAAAATACAATGGCCATTCATATTTACTAATCCTTTTTTAACTAAACTCAATATTGGGATGTGATCCACTTACACTTTTAAATCCAATTAGTTCTGTTGGTTGGTTTAGATTCAAGATGTAGTATAAAACTGATACAAGATTAAGTTTTGTAATTTTTAATATTTTCAAATATCAATATTACTTACTTTATTCTTACAATTATCTCAAAAATTTTTATCACTTAGACCAAGAGTTCAAAGTGATTGATATCAAACCCCTGGGGTCGATTTGAACTTTCTAGCAGTTGATAGTTTCCATAAAAAAATGTGAGGATCAACAATAGCAAAAATAGACCCCATTACTATTTGTTTGTTACTTCAAAATATCTATGATTCCAATAGATACCTAATTAAGAAAATAAGTCAATAAAACACTTTTTTGATAAAAACAGATATACCAAGCTTGCAAATGAAAGGGTAAAATGCATCATTAAGTCACACATTAAAATGCATGAAAATATATGTAGCACAAACATGTCTGTGCATTGTCTTGTTGAACATATCAAAGCAAATGTGGACATGAAAAATCATTGCAGATCTGCACTTGCTTGCAGTGGGATAAGATGGATATTAGCAGACTATCAGTCTTGTACGATCATGCTTTCATAAAACACTATAAATTGGTTCATTTGATGTGACATACTTATTTGTGATTTGAACTTTGAATATAATTATTTAATGAGGAGCAGTACTATGGGGGGGGGAATCAGAGGACAGTTTATTTATTTGATTCTGAATAAAAATCATCTGTTTCAAGTAAGTACAAACTTTTTTTTTTCTCACAGGGTTGGTTGAAATTGTTTGTTAATAATAGTTTTTATTTCTTACGATAATAAATATGACTGAACCAAAAAAGAAATGCAGACAGTACAGCTTGGACTATTTAAAGCTAGTATTTGTCTTGTTATTATCAAACAAATATTTACCAATGTGCACCATATGCGAAGTCTTTAGCACTGATGCTATGAAACCATCAAAACTAGAATACTTAAACAGAATTCATCCTGACAAAAAAGAAAAAGATTTGTCATACTTTCAAACAATTAAAAATAAAATTATGAAAAGAACTATGATGTTTCATCATTGAAACAAATATAATGGATTATGGGCATCATACATATCCCTACTCATAGTGAAGTCTGGTGAGCGCACCCCATAGGGAAGAAACTGATTCTATGCACTGACATGGAGATATTGAACACTGTACTCCAAAACTTACACAAGATATTATAAAAAGGATTCCTTTGAGTACTAAAACAGTTCAAAAATGGATTAATGAAATGAGTCATGATGTGGAAAACTTTATGCAACCATTTCCCCCTCCAATTGGTAAAATCAACATTACCTGGTAATGAAGCTTTAATAAAGCTGGCATGCATTTGCTTTATTCAAGATCAGGAAGTGCAAGAATAGCTGCTTTTTGCTAGAACTTTAGAAACCAACACCAGAGGTGAATTGATTTTTAATTTAATGGTGCTATTTTTGTGAGAAAAAGCGATTCCATTGACAAATATTATATCTGTTATGACAGATGGAGCATCAGCTATGGTTGGTCATTATCGCGGTTTCATAACTTACCTGAAACGTACCAGAAGTGCTTGCAGTTCACTATGCAATTCATATACAACATTTAGTAGCCCTGAATGTTGGCAACAAATTGTATCCATTGCTTGTTTGTTATAACAGCTGTGAACAAAATTCAAAGTAATGCTTTGAACGCTAGACTGTTTGTTAGATTATGGAGGAAAGCAACAAAAATTTCTATTGATAGGTTCTCCTTACCAAAATTTCCTGGCTTTCAAAAGGTTTGTTTGATGAGATTTTTGTGCACTTTTTCAATGTTTTAGAGTTTTTGGAAGACGAGAATTTCAGTTTGAAAGAAAATTTACTTAAAACAGATATTGCTTATTTAACCAACTTATTTGGCAAATTTAATGATGTTAATTTATAACTACAAGGAGACAATTTAAATCTCATCAAAGCAAAATCGATCATATCGGCTTGTTGCCAGATTAATATTTTTTAAGCAAAATAATGCAAGATATCTTGCTGGATGTTAACCACTTGGAGAATCTTCACTTACATTTCAAAACTAGGTTTGAAGATATTCTAATCATTAGAAATACCGGACTGGATAATAAACCCATACATTACTAGTGCAGAAACAAATATAATTTTGCAAGATGAGCTGATAACTATCAGCACGAATGAGGATCTCAGGATACAATTCAAACAGGATTATCAAAAGTTTTGGCTGTAACAAGATATTCCACTTCTTTATCTAGCTCTATGGACTGTTGTAGAAAAGTATTTTCTGGCATTTCCATTGTTGAATCTGATAGAGAGGCTTCAGTGTAGACATCAATTGCATATCACTGAACATGGAGATTTGAAAATGCAACTCACTAATTTAAAACCGGACATATTGTTGCTAGATCACCAGATGCACACATCTCATTAAATTCAGTTTTCCAAGTAAATTTGGTATTATTTTTATAATTCTGATTAAAATCTTTCATTGTTGTAATTTTGTTGGTGTTTAGTTCTGTATGAATATGATTTTTTCACTTCATTTTTATATTTGATAAAGTGATTTCAATATTTATACTTATTTTGAATTTATATATTTATTCCATAAATGTCAAAAATTATAATAAAAAAAAAAACTATTTTTTTTGCTTTAATTTTTGTTAATGCAGGTTTTGATATTAAATGTTGCCCAAGATAATGCCATATCCTGTACTCCTTTTATCTTTTTCAATCATTAATTATGTGATTAAAATGAAAAGTTTGATATCTATTAATTAATACCTATTATTTATTAATTTGAATAATTAAAGTAAATGACTAGCGGGTCAACAGTTTTTGATAAAAAAGTCTGCAGCTGAAAAAAGTTTGGGAACTCTTGATTTAGACATTTGGTATATAGTACAAATACTTTGTCTTATCTGCTTCTTTCAAGATATCAATAATAAATCTATCATTTCTACATTTTATAGTTTTAGTTTTAAGTCCTTTAAAATCTTTGCAATTCAGATGTAACATGGAGTTTTCATTCTTTGTAAAACTTTTAATGCACATTTCATGATTTTGTTCCTCTTTTAAAAATATTTTAAACTTTTGTTCTTATAATTGAAACAGTCTTCCTTCCAATATCAAGATGTTCTTTAATAATTTTGAGATTTTTATTTTTTAAAATAGCTTTAATTGTCAATTTGTAATTACTTTCATTATTAGCTTTTTTTTGTACCATTCCAGCTTCTTAATAAATTATTTTAAAATATAACAACCCTTAATAAAACAACAGAAAAGCATAAGGCAATACCAAATTTGTGAAATGTCATTTAGTGAGAATATTTTCATTTGTTTTATTCCATTGTGTTTAAATCCAGAACAATTGCAGATGCCAAAAAGTGTAAATTCTAATAATACATTTAAACTGTTTATCATATATACTGTAACAAATTGATAGTAGCTCAAATTAGTTATATTACAAAGCTGCATGAAAAAAAAAAATTGTTTAATAAACTCATATAAACTAATAAATATAGAAACTGCCATGTCATATCAAATATTTAATAAAATTATTTTGAAATAATGAAGAAACAATGCAATGATAAATTGCCCTGTAAAGAAAAGTGCTTTTGATATGTAAAAGCATTTTGAATTGCGTAGATTATAAAAATCTAAAGCAATTTGAATCCTTTTTAGTTTGCCTATTTTGAATATTTTAAATATAATCTCTCCCATTTTTGTAGTAAATGTGATAGTAGATCTAGAAATATTAAAATTTTGAAATTAGGAAAAGATATAATAGGTCAGAAACAAAAAAATAAGGGATTCCAGTTCAGTCCAAGCAATCTAGTTTTAGTTTATTTGAAAACTCAATCTTAAAAAGTAGTGTTACAGTTATTTCAAACCAAGGAGA
This sequence comes from Epiperipatus broadwayi, assembly GCA_028023455.1. Classification (NCBI taxonomy): domain Eukaryota; kingdom Metazoa; phylum Onychophora; class Udeonychophora; order Euonychophora; family Peripatidae; genus Epiperipatus; species Epiperipatus broadwayi. The sequence continues at coordinate 1,822,576 of JAQFVV010000139.1, read as the reverse complement.
AAAACCGCTGGTTAAAACTTTTCCAGGAAACTGTGGGTTAAAACTGTTTTCCATCATAACTTGGCGAGCTATATCTTGCTATTCTAGTATTTTTCAATAGTAAGAGCAAGTATGATTTTATCTAGCAGAAAACTATTTGCCACATGTGGCTAGATAACCAAAAACCACAGCCAAAACACCCAGAAAATGCAGTTGGAGCCAGCAATTAATTCTATAGCTTGCCAAAACCATCAGTGCCTGCTTTAATAAATGTTATGAAGAAATGGAGTGCCATAAAAACTACCCAAGACCTACTGATAATATACCCTATATAACATCATCAATACTACTGGATTTCCTCTTTAACATCACCAGCGCCCAATGAAAAATTAATATTATTGGAAGAAATAATGAAGACAACTGTAAACATATTAAGTTATCTGCAGAAAACTGTGTTTTGGAACTGTTTAAATATCATTATAGATATTATAAGGCCTTAAACTTAAAAATATATTTTATTACCCTTATATTTCATATTTTGTACACACATTATTAGTTGCAAGCATATACGTAAGTTTTTATTTATGCATTGTTAATAAATTGTTATTTTTTTATTAATACATTTAGTTTGTTTGTTCTTAAACTTATTCCAAACATAATGCTTTTAATATCCACAATCCTGAGAAATCATGCAATCCACTGGGGGGTGTGCAGTCTGCAATAATAATTTATAAATGATGATGATCGATTATTAACTTTTTCCAAAAGTAAAATTTCTATTTAGGTTTGGCCCCCAAGTTTCATATTTTATTTTATTGAAGCTGAAAAACAAACAGAACACTTTTGGGATGACTTGTACTTATGTTATAAATCGTCATCATTGGACAATTATCAAATTTTATTAATCATTCAACTTTCACCGTACAAATATTTATTTAAATCAAAACTTGCCATTGAATATTTTTGGTTCCTGGTTCAAATCCGTTTACTTATGTATTTACTGATACAATATATTTATATTAAGGTATCAATATTGTTTGGCTGTTAAAACCATTCTGGTGGAGCTTAGCCACCAGGTTTTTGGGCTGACACAACAATAATTCTTAAACATCACATGATCACTACTTCTTATGCTAGCACATTACTGTTATTAAAACAGGCAAAACCCTCCATATAGTAGTGCCACTCGGAGTAATCAATGGAATGCCAGAAGGCTTGTGCATAAAATCCCTATCTAATGCGTACTCATCCAATATCCTCAGACTAGTTTCTGGCTTGGGGCCTTCATCAGTGAGGAGCACTTGTGCATAAAATCCCTATCTAATGCGTACTCATCCAATATCCCCAGACTAGTTTCTGGCTTGGGGCCTTCGTCAGTGTGCTACTCACTGACGAAGGCCCCAAGCCAGAAACTAGTATGGGGATATTGGATGAGTATGCATTAGATAGGGATTTTATGCACAAGCCTTCTTGCTCTCAGATCCAAAGCTTCTCACTGACAAAGGCCCCAAGCCAGAAACTAGTCTGGGGGGGGGTTGGATGAGTATGCATTAGATAGGGATTTTATGCACAAGCCTTCTTGCTCTCAGATCCAAAGCTTCTCACTGACGAAGGCCCCAAGCCAGAAACTAGTCTGGGGATATTGGATGAGTACGCATTAGATAGGGATTTTATTCACAAGTCTTCTGGCATCCATTGATTATTCTGGTTGGCACTACTATATGAAGAGTTTTGCGTTTTAATAACAATAATTCAGTAATCTGCTGCGTCTGCTCCAGTTCTGGCTGCTAGAGCCAAATGTTCAAGTTTGCTGCTTTCTGGTCACCATCAAGACCACTCCATTTACTTCTTTATCATATCTAGAGTCAAAAAAATCATGTGTACTTGTTTCAGCTTTTGTTTACTATTCTGGTTTGTAGAACTACTTGAGTTGCTATGTTGACATCAATCTAAATCCAACTATCTTATCTTGTAGATTTATCAGGATTGTTATGGCTGTTTCTGTTTGACTATTATATCACATTGCTACCCTTCATGCAGACTAAGCTTAGATTTACCAATTCATGTCTGACCTACTCCATTAGGTCAACATTGGATGCCCATACATATATTCTGGGTAACTTGTCCATGGCTTTAGTAATCCCATAATGATTAATCCACATGATTATTACCTGGTATTATAGTTTTCTAATTAATTTATCTAATGCTAGAGTCTCAATAAAAACAATTCTTTGGCTGGATTACTTAATTCTATATTTTACTCTTGCCTTTTATCAGAACCTAATTTTAAATATCAAGTGCTTTTAATGAGATCATTTAATATATTTTTTATTCTTTATATACATGTTTGCTTTTATTTACATAAAACCTGCCTTCACTACATTCTCTAGCGAAAGATAATTAGATACCTATTTATTGACTAGCTTGGATGGCTCGATTATCTGAGAAAATTCCTCAAGTTCTTGAAATGAATTTTATTTGGCTTGGATTTGAATCCAGGACATAGACAAATCATTGTCTATGCACTATGACCCTTTTTAAATAATTTTAAAATGAGTGATTTTTAAGCCTTGTCTCGAGTAATAAAATTGAATTTCCAGTCAGAGATATAGATATAAAATTGAATTATTAAAAAAAAAACTTCCAAGGTCAATTAGTTGTCATTTAATTTTAATACTCTGCTATCCAGTTTAACATAATTTGCTTTCAGCCAGAGAATGTAGCATATATTTTCATAGGTAATCATCTAATAGCTTTCTTTATCAAAAACAGACAAAAGTAAAGGCCAAAGATAAAGGATTACCAATATTTTGTCATTTTTCTTTAAAAGACAATTTCTTTTGCATTTGTATATTATCTCTATTATGTATGGATATACTACAGCATTTATATATATTTTTTCTTTGATGGTTTTTTCCATGATCTATTTACGGTTTTTAATGATAATACAATTCAAATGATGTATATACTAAGTATTTTGGAGTGAATCTGGATTTTCTATAGATTGTAATTTTGATTTTGCCAAAGGTTTCATCACAAAACTATCTACGAATGCCAATTTTTGTTCTTGCTCTAATTCTGTTGTGAATTTATGTTAAAAAGAGTACATTATTCATATGTAACCTTCACCAACTGATCATACAACAAATGCATCAACGTAGCACAGTCAGACTTTGGATGGATGTAAACTAGTATTTAGGGCTGTGCTTTAAAGTTATTCAATATAAATGCTGCTAACCAGGAGTGATATTGGTAAACCCATAGCCATCCCCTGATTTTGTTGCACTGAAATGTATTGTTATGCTAACTATTAACTGATCCATTTTACTATTACTAGGAAGAATTGTTCTAGTTTGCAATCTATTATTTTAATTTTTTTCTTAAAATAGATGCTTCATCACTGAGTACATTTGTAAGTTTTCCATATCAAAACTTACCACTGCAGCAGTTATTTCAAATTTCATGTTCTTGATTAATTTCGTAAAATGCTTAGAATCTCTGACAAAAGACAGTATCGTGTATACCAGAGAATCAAGTATCTTGACAAGAACTCTTGATGAGTTTTAACAGTCATTACGAATTTTAATGGGATGAAATGTATCCAGATTCCAAACAAATTAATGTTGGCTTTCATTTAGAATGATTTAACATTGTTAAGTTAGGAGAGGGACAGCACAAGATAATTAAAGCACTGCCACATATACAAAAGTAGTAAATAAACTAACTCTTTATATATGAGTCACAAGAGCATAATAAATATCCTTTAACCAAAAACCATTGATATTTAGTAATTAATACCAATAATTATGAATATTGTATAGTATGCATAATAGAGTGTAAGCATCTTCTAATATATACAGCATAGAGTATTATAATAGTTATATATGTCATAAATGATTTGATCACATTTTTTGATATAATAAAACATTTGGAATAAATTCTAACAGATTGACAAGTTATATGGCCATATTACTTTTTTTTAAAAATTTAACAATAATGCTGTATTGTACTAGAATCATCCAGAGGCAACTACCCTGATACTGCATTCTAATAGTCAACTGAAACAGAAAAACTAACAATTTACTAAACACAATAATTACGGTATTGAAAGCTGAAGAAAACATTACCAATTGATCAACATTAAAACATTAGATATCTGTGAAGAAATAGTGATGAGATATATGAAAAAAAAACCAACCCATATATATATATCAAATTTATTATATTTAACTTTTATTCTGTAAGGAATAATGTATATAAATAAATCAATTATTTTATATAGCGCGATGTTTATAAACTGTAATAGCTAAACAGCATTAAGCTGTTGCACATGCGCTCTGCAGATTTTAACTATAAATGACTGAATACTAACACTTCAAACACATGATAAAGTCTTTGGGACACCTGACAGCAAAATTATTGTCTTTTATATTAATGATTTAACAGATAGTACAGGGTATATTAAATTTTTATGCAAAGTATATTTTTAAAGATTAACTTGTCTGTGAGAAAGAAGTGCCAAATATCAGTGTGTTTCTTCAAACACCACCAATTGTTATATTAAATGGATTTTATTAATTTTTGAAGTATGTATATTAATTACATAGTGACTGTTATTCAAAACTCTAATTTTCAATATTTTTTATCTCTACTTTGATTAAAACATACACATTTTTTCTACTTCCAGAACATCAGATAATATAGCTGTATAATAGATGACATATATTTATTAGAAAGAAAAATGAACTCTTCTCTTTATAGTAGCAATTTTATACAAGTTTAATACAATAAAACTTTTAGAGATTTCTTTTACTGTTCTAGGTATCTTAATATTTCTATATACTATATCATAAACAGCAGCAAAAAAAAACCAAGAAAGCAATTTTTATATAAAATGATTTTTATTCAATAAATAATTCAATAAGAATTATATAAATTTTTTTGTAAATAACAATACAAAATACAATGATTTTTTACTCACAAATAATGTAAAATACATAGGATTCTATTATAGTTAATATTTTATGTAAAACTCATTTTTTCAATTATAATATTTACAATATATAAAAATCACACTAAAAATCTGGCTAGTCAAAATAAATAAAAAATAAATGAGGTAGAAAAAATATATTATTATGATGAGTAATAGAATATACCTTTCAATTTATTTCTTAAATTTCCCATTTTTACTTAAAGCTACATTTGTTTAAATTATAGATTTTGAGTATTATTTTTGTAAAAATATAAAAATTAAAGATTATTTTTTGTGAAAATATTTTTTTTCTATGTAATTAACATTAATTAATTATACTGTTTACTATTCTATAAATAACAGAATGCATTCTGATTATAAAACATAATAAACAGAATAATTATTTAGTTTCCATTTTATAAAATAAATAAAACAATTTTAATATAAAAATACTTTATTAAATAAAAAATTCAATATGAATTAATAAAATGAATTCAGAAAAATATACATATATACATTTTTATACAAAATTTTTAAAAAATATATCTATATTCACTTAAATTATATATACACTTTTCATTTAAAAAATAATTTATATCAGACACAGGTATTATTAATATGAATTATAAAATAAAATTCACTACTAAAATCAATTAAAAATAAAATAATAATAATAAAAAAAAAAAGATTGATAGATTTAAAAAAAAAAAAAAAAGAGGTAGGGTAGTAAGAGAAACAGTACACTAGAGAAGTTATTTAAGAAAAGAAAAAAAAAATCTTTTTTTTTTTTACATTACCATTCATACAATTACAGAAATTTATATTTATAATCAACAAAAAACCTATATGTATATATTTTTTAATTCTTCAATCAACCTAAACTAGCAATGAAGATATTTGCTTCTGTAGAAAGTTCACTGGTAATTTTTGTTGTATTTTTCAATTAGTACATAACAAAATTGCACATACTTCTTAATTTTATGAGACTTTGGAAAAAAGACATTAATGAAAAATGAAAGACCCAAAATTTAAATATTCAAGATAGCAGCATTTATTTTATTTGAAATCTAGTTTCAAAATAATTAAAAAACAAAACTTAATTAACCATAATTATTGTTTAATAATGCAGAATGGATAGATTAAATTTATTTTGTTATCATATCCCATATTTTCTAATTGCAATAATGTTTACTAGATTTTTTTTTTTTTTTGCATAATATTTCAGTGTGGATAGTCAATTTTTTGTTCAATCATATTTGCAAAAATCTCAAAAAACCCAACAACCCCTATCAGACTATGCATGCATGTTTTATATCAGGTTATAAATCTACACATTTTAGAAAGGAAAAAAAACATGGCAGTACAATGTGTATATATTACACAATTTTGATGAAATATATATATTTAAAAAAAAAATTGTCCATTAATGTATAATTTAATGAATTTAGATACTTATAATTTGTTATATTTATTATATATTTTTAACAATTATCATTATGCAAAACTATTTTTAATTATTTATTCATTTTTATTGAAATAATCACTTTTATTAATTACATTTTAAAATATTAGTTTGTAAAATAGGTCAAATAATAACATAAACAATGTATTCATATTTGCTTTCAATATATGTATGTATATATATCTGTATTTATGTGTATAAATTAATCAAATTCATTTATTTTATTTTGGCATTATTTTTTATTATTGTTAAAATATTTGTAACAAATTATATCAAAAATATTTATTTTGTTAATAAAAATAAAAAGATCTAAATGAAATTCTTCTATCTAGGTTATTGATTTTGCTAGCTATTTGTAAGACTCCTGTTTTTATTAAAAAAAAACTGTTATTGATAATGACTAATCTGTACTTCTGTACTTTATTTTTTTTTATAAACACATTTATATGACTTAATTTTTACTTTTTTGATAATTATTATAATTTTTTTTAAAAAGTTTCATTATTAATATTTTTTATTTTAACAGTTCTTTATATTAACAATTTTTTAAATTTCATTTGTTATCAGTTTTTTTTCTTAATAATTGTATTTTATATACTATTTACATACTTATTGATATAAGAATTGTGATAAGCATTTCAACTATTGTTTTAAAATAATACATATTTTAGCATAGAATTAATGACAAGAGATTCAATTTATAATTTGAAAACAAAAATACTAAAAACAATTTTTGTTGTTTTTATTTATTCTTTTTTCTTTATATCCTAAAATGTTACATGTATATAAAAGCATATACTATTTACTGTTATAAAAATTATAAGAGCATTTCAAGAACTGTTTAAAATGACATACATTTTTGCATAGAATTAAATTAGCAACAGATTCAGATTCTATTTTGAATCCAAACAAATCATGATATATTGATAAATATATTTTCTGATTAAAATATTCAGATTTTCTGTTGTATATAATAAAATGCACAATATATATATTTTCTCAGTGCAAAAGTCATTTTTAGCAAATAAAATCTATACATATAGAAAAAAATATTAAAATTGGAAATAAAGAAATATAAATGTGAACATAAATGCTACAAACTTTTTGCCATTTTGTCAAGTAGTTTTATTTGTAAGATGTTAAAATATAATTGAATTTGGCAAACAAATATAAATTGTTAAAAAAAAAAGTATTATTAATATTGCAAATTTGAGTGAAATTAATTAAAAATCAATTGATTTTATTAAGCCAATTAGTTATCATAAAACTGTTTCAAAAAAAGTAGTTTTGAATAGTTTATGATACAAATAAATAATTCTAACATATAATTATATATATATTAAACCTGATTTAAAACTTTAATAACTCTTTAAGAACATTCCTTATAATGCATTTTTAATACTTCAAACTTGATATCTTAGTATTATAATTTTTTTTTAGTTTCAATGTGTAGCTGTTACATGAATATTTAAAAGTGGGCATATAAATATATGAAAAAAAGAAAGAAAGATAATGTAGAAACAAACATTAATACTGTACAAGTAACCAATAATACCTCTGCATATACAAGAAGCCAAGACCAAAAAACAAATTCAAGGTCACCTCATTCATACAGTTTAGTAAAAATGATAAACTGGAATGTAATCATTTTTCCCATAAGAAAGTGGTTTCAATTATATATCCAGTAAAATATTTTCATTACTTAAAAATTAACAAATAAATTGATATCTCTATTATTTTTGATTTATCTTATTTATGATAATATTGAGAAAAGTTAATTTATATGCAAATGCACACACACATATTTTTTATTAATAAATAATTATAATCTTAATAACTCTGAAAAATCATGTGATGCTTAAGCATCTAAGCGACCGGTTGGCTGGACAATTTCATTCAAGTGATCAAACTGAGATTCTTTTCACTTTATTCTGTGAAGAACGGAGGCAGAAACTTTTAGCTTTTGAATGCGTTACTCTACAGATTTAAAATAACACATAATAAAAAAGAAAACAGCATAATGCCCCCCCCCCAAAAAAATCAAATGTTTTATCTTTAGCATACATGTTCACATTAGCACTTATTGTCATATCCTCATACAACTAAATAATTAACATATACAATCTTGACACTCTTTAATATGCACACAACTAGTTAATTGGTTTAAATTTTTTTCATTTCTCTTCGGTAACATTACATTCATTCCTATTATTTTTTAAAAAAAATATTAAATATATAAGATGTCCTTGCCCAATTTTTTATTTTATTACTTCAAAATCAAATATATAAAATTTTATTATAATAGAAATGTAATTCACACACAAAGTTTTTTCTTTTCTTCTCTAGTTGTAATGCATATATATATAAATGTTTTGAACATTTGAAAAAGAAAAGATTATTCCATACTGAGATCTTTAAAACTTACTAAGTATGCTTTCGAACACTAAGGCCAGAATGCTATGATTCTGGCCTTAGTGGTCAAAAGCATACTCAGTAAGTTTTAAAGATCTCAATATGGAATAATTTTTCTTTTTCAAAAGTTCAAAATATTTATTTAAAAAATGATAAATTTCAGACACCAAACAACAGAATAACATTTTAAGTAGGATACACTGTATGTTCACACACTTTGTAATATATGCCGAAATGGAAACTATTAAGAAAATATTTTAACAAGCAGTATTCACAAATTCATATTTTGTTTATTATTGACTTTGTTTGAATTTAATAAAATTCTAATAAAAGTAAAACATTTATATAAAGATAATTACTTGGTGTAGAGCACTCATTTTTATGATAAAATTTATATTAATTTTAAAAATTAGGATCATCTCAAATATGACAAATATATCCAAGGATATATCCCCTCCCACCTATTTTCCAATTGAAAATGTTTTTAATTTCTGGATTAAATTAAAAAAATAGACAATAATCCTAGAAGAAATGTACATGTATTATAATTATATTGAATAAAAAATTATATTAATATTTACAGATGGTATAACTGCTATGTACTGACTTCAATTACAGCGCATGGATATTAGTTCCCGAACTAGTTTAGAGTTTGATTTGCAAAATAGTTTGTAGTTTATAAAAAGTTCTCAAGTGTTCCAAGTTAAACGTGTGACAAGAGATTGGTATATACGAATTAACACAGTTCTGGTCCCCGCCGAGCTGTATTAGAAAAGCACACTATGTACGTACAATAATTAATACTTAAACTATAATCCTCAACATATAGTTTCTATGTCTTAATTCTCTCCTTTCTCAACATAGGGTAATTCTCCATTTCCACGCTGTTCCTTGCAACGGATGCTCTGCTAGAATTCCCTGAATGCGCTCTGTACTCTCTCTGGCATTCATTTCCAAATCCCACCCTTTTATCTGTTTAGTTTCTTTTGTTTTCTGGAGTATACTAGTTTATAATTAAGGTGGACTTTAATTAAATTCCTTTCATTATCTGATTAATTAGTTTGGTTCAATTAATTGCATTTTAAGCTGACTCAGACAACAACTAATTAAAATGTCTATAATTAAAATATTAGAAATTTAAAATGACTTTTAAAAGGAATATTTTATGTAAGTTTAATTTTAAAATGCATATTTTACAATATTCCCTTACTCCAGAAAACCCCATGTTGCGATACCTCGGTGCTTTGTTTTCTCTCTTCCCAAGCTAGAGACACACTTGATTTTTAACCAATGTAACCTTGAAATTTGTGTAAAATCTTTTTTCCCTCACCGCCCTGAGTGCCCTTTTCTCCTGCTTGGAGAGACTCTGAGTTTTTAGTTTTTTGTATCTGGCAGCTCACTGTCTAAAGATTTCCGTTCTAAAAAATCTTTGAAAGTATCTATTTCATTTTCAGCAATCTTTTTTTGTGGGTCCATTTCATACTGCAGCCAATTCTCTACCTGTTCGGATAATTCTGACATTGCGAGTTTGCTTTGTAATTTTCCACTAAGTTCTGAGTTTTGTTGTTCAAGTTCTATTACTCGCTGTCTAGAAGCCTTCAATCTTCCTTGAAATTCTTTGAGTTCAGCTGATTTCTATTTTATGGCCTGCTGACTTTGTGCCAGGAATGACTGCAGCTGTTTTTTCTGTGACCAAATTATCTACATCTGTATGTGAACCTGGAGTTGCTCCTTCAGAGAACCTTGCTCTTTATATTGCTTCTGTTCAGAGTTTTTCCATTCCTCCAAGTTGATTTTGTAATTTGAAATTATAACTTTTCAATTCTTGTAACTGCAAGTTGAGTTGTAGCTCAGATTGCGTCTTTTTCTCATCCATGGTAGCTAATTCTTGGTTCCTTGACTCCAATTCTTGTAGTTTGGTCTGTAATTTAATTATCTCTATTTGTCCTTGAGAAATGGTCCTATTTCTCATGGCACTGTTTTGCGCCTTAGTTGATATATAGTTAATACTATATGTTCTACCATTTGTGCCAGGATTACATTTCCTTTGATGACTATCCCTTTCTGGTGATTGTCTGCATGCACGTGCAAGGTGTCCCTTAGTTCGGCATTTGAAACATGTTTCTTGTTTCCATTTACAGTCTTTAGCTATGTGGCCTGTTTTCCTGCAGCAATAGCATTTAATTCTGTTATTTCTCTGGGGTCCCCATTGAAACAAACTTATTTCTGCTTTATCAGTTTTGAAAACTTGCTTGTTAATTTGATCTTTTGATCTGAAAGCCTGTGCCTGTTCTAGAATTAGCCCATAAGCTATCCCTTTCTTTATAGCGCTTTCATAGGTTAGGTCTGCCTCTGTTAACAGCTGTTGTCTGAGCCTGTCATTGGACATTCCCCATAACAGCTGATCTAGTAATATTTCTTCGACAAAATCACCACAAACACAATATTTCGCTAGCTTCTTGAGTGCTAAATTATATTGTTTGAGGGTTTCACAATTTAGTTATTTTGTATTTCTTAACTGCAGACATGCTATGTGGCGGGATGGGCGAGAGCTAAAAAAATTTGTTTAGCCTCTGGGTTAATTCCTTGAATAGTACATTTTCATCTACGGGATTTTTATATAATATATTGGCTATTTCAATAATTTTTTCCCTGGAGAAACATAAGAGGCCGGCTATTTTCCACTTATTGTCTTCAATGCCATTTAAAATGAAGAAATTTTCAACTTGCGACAGATATATTGGCCAATCGGCCGCGTTTTTCATGTCGAACTCTCCAATAGTTTTGTCCAAAAACTGACATTTTATTATTAATTGCTGGTTATTCAGTATGGTTTTTAGGTTTAACCAATTTGACTGTGCCAGGTTGCTGTGTATTGACTCTTCAATTACAGGGCATGGATATTAGTTCCCGAACTAGTTTAGAGTTTGATTCGCAAAATAATTTTTTGTTTATACCAAGTTCTCAACTATTCCAAGTTAAGTGAGTGACAAGAGATTGACGTATACAAATTAACACAGTTCTGGCCCCCGCCGAGCTGTATTAGAAAAGCACACTGTGTACGTACAATAATTAATACTCGAACTATAATCCTGAATGTATAGTTTCTAAGTCTTAATTCTCTCCTTTCTCAATGTAGGGTAATTCTCAATTTCCATGCTGTTCCCTTGCAATGGATGCTCTACTAGAATTCCCTGAATGCGCTCTCTATCTCTCTCTGGCATTCATTTCCAAATCCCCTCTTTTATTGGTTTAGTTTCTTTTGTTTTTTGGAGTATACTAGTTTATAATTAAGGTGGACTTTAATTAAATTCCTTTCGTTATCTGATTAATTAGTTTGGTTCAATTAATTGCATTTTAAGCCAACTCAGATAACAACTAATTAGAACGCCTATAATTAAAATATTAGAAATTTAAAATGTCTTTTAAAAGCAATATTTTATGTACGTTTAATTTTAAAATGCATATTTTACAATAATAACAATTATCATATTACCAATCTTAGCAAATGGTCACCAGACAATCCATGCCTTTAAAAATACTTTTATAAAAGCAATACTTATTAATTTCTAGATATTCTAATAATAATTTCACTTTTAGAAAAAACTAAAACAATGTAACATATTATCAGTAAACATAAAATTAAAACTAACTCAAATAAACTTTTATACAATATTTCTAAGATTGAAATATTATATATTACCTTTTTTTTTTTTGATACTTGAAAGATTTAAGTACGTTATATATTTCAGAATAAATATTATCAAATTTATTTAAGTATTTCTGCAATAGTAAAAAAAATATCAATCCAGATATTTACTACTAGAACAAAAAATGAAGGGTTAGAATCCCATTTTAGTATATATAACGTAAACTTAAAAATTCTAACTCTTTTAATACAAAATGAAACCAAACTTCCAGGTTACGTTTTTGTTTATATTATAACTAGAATAACAAAAAAGTAGTTCACAATTTTCAAGAAATGTATAAAGCAAAATCCCTAAAAATATGGAAACTACACCAGTCTTTAGCAATATAAATAATATCAACAACTCTAATAACTTACCTAATAATTCATATTTAATCTATGAAAAAAAAACCCAGCTATTGATATGTAGTGTATTGCCAAAATAGGCCACAAAACCTTATTTATTAGTCATATATATTTTTTAATATCAATATATATATATATGTCCAGATTAATCAATACAATTCTTGCAAAACATTAATGAAGATTCTTTGTATAAAAGAATTTGATAAAATCTTATGAAAAATTTCCTACTTCAATTTAAATCTACTAAACTGATATTCCTTCATTTTCCAAAAAAAATTGCTCTTGCAACATTATCTACATTAAAACACCAATGTAACTACTATATAATATATAATACAATTTCTGTAGCTTAATAGATAAACAATAATTTATTCAATTTTATTTGATTTTTAAATGGGAAAAGTTTGATTATATTAAGCATATTTAATCAATTTGCAATTATCAAGATATAAAAAGAAAAAAAAATCTCCTATTATAAAATTAATTTGAATTTCCACTTACTCTCTTAAGAAGTAAAACATACTAGACAATTATAAAAATGACTTAACATAGTACAAGATATTTAAAAAAGAAACAAAATGTTAATGACCAAAATGGATAGTTTTTCTATAATTGCATTACTCTAACTTTATATTAATTTTTGAATTAACATATATAAATGTTAAAAATTTATATAGCCTACACTATTATTCATGATTTTTAGTATCAATAATGCTATATTTCATCAGGCTACAATTAGAATTTACTAAACTAAATGAAGAAATTTTCTAACAAAATGCTTATTAAAATTATCCTCTTCTAGGTTGAGTAGTCTTAATGTCATTATTCTGGTAAATAAGTGCAGAACATAAAATAAAATCCAGAGATTCCCCTCTGAGTCAACAAGTTCACAATCTGTTCAAAGTAAGTCTTTATAATACAGGCAGGCAAATCATTTGTATTCATAATAAAATTAATTAAGAGTGCATATCTCTAGATGTATGTCTATATATTATAATACCACCCTTTATATTTTATAGGTAATTTGTACGCTTCTACCCGTAGCTTCGAGTGAGGATATTTGTGAGCATGGTCTGATTCCATCTCACGCGCCAATCTTACACATGGATAAGAATTATCTCATCGAAAACGTAAATAAGGGTTCAGGTATATATATATATACCTCTATTTATGGTAGCGCATCCGTACCAGCTCAATCTCAGGGTTTGGGGACTATAGTCTAACTAGAGAACAAAGCTAAACACTACCCAACTAAGTCTTATGTGTCTATCTATTCTATCCGATAATTTATCCGTTATAAATCTAATAACCCAACCCGAATGTTATCATACCATTTACTCTATTTATTACCATACTTAATACCGATAAAATCTCATTTATCCACGCATATAAATATCAATATTCAAGCGCACAGCCCATTTACCCTGATACACACATATATAATTCATATACGCATCAAAATAGTGCAATTATACATCAGAGCTGTTTATTTAAAGTTGTTATTTTATTTAATTTAAAAGAGATTTATTATAGGAATTAATATTGAGGTAATACTAGTTTCTTTACCAAGACGCATTCATTGAACATATATTTAGTGTAAACGTCAATTACCTTAAGTACCGTCGACCGTTCACACGGTCAAAGACAAGTCCGCATTTATAATTCTCCACGAATACTGGTCTGGTTGATATAACGGATGGCAAGGATTTCCAATGTGGTATATCGAATAGCTTATTCCGGAGGTGGAGTAGATGATTCACTCACTTTATGAAAGGGTCCCATTTCCTAGATCTTTCGTCGCCATTACACTTGATGAACAAGAACTCTTTTGTATAGCGAAATTCGTAGGTCCACTTCAGATGGGTTCCACGACAACTGTCCACTGGATCGGTTAACGAAACTAGCGCTATTGAATTACCCCGACATTTTGGGTGAGAAATATTAATAAACTTCTTAAGAAAATTTTATACGTCCACACACTCCGTAGTCCAAGCCGCGTTTTTTTTCTTTTTTTTTTTCTCCACTCTCCAGCCCACAAAAAAGTTCTTTTGTTTTCACTCTTTAACTTTGTAAAATTTTCTTCCAATATCCCTACGCCACTGTCCCGTTCTTCTATTGTTTTCCAAAGATACCCACCTGACCCGTTTTCGGACTTCTTGACGCCAGTTATTACTAAACCGCCTACAGCAACTGATTTATTTCTATTTCTATCTTCATATGTTCAAAAGATTAATTAGCAAAAGAAAACACGTGTTACCGACAACATTATTAACCAGACTTAAAGAAAAATTTTAACGGATAAAATATATACGAATAATCAATTACAACTTATACAGCTCCGTATATAATTGCTTGTAACCATCACCGTTAATACATACACACATTTTATACTCACATATACAAATATATTTATATAAGCATACCCACCTAACATTCACACTCTTTGTAACAGGGTTCGAATGACTATTTACATATATATCTTTTCGTATATAGTCGCTCAACATTAACACTCGCAATTAGTAATATATTACATACGCTTGTATTCGAACCCCGTTTGTTACAATATATTCAGTTTTGTTTCATTTCAATAATTTTATGATATCTATCTCTCTATATCTAAATCTTTATTTAAAAGGTTAATAAAAAGATGACTACTGTAAGATTTAAACTAAATCAAAATTAAGAGATTATGATATAAAAAATGTATTAATAACACTTTTAAATATAGATGTCCAAAAATACATCATAAAAATTCAAATATCGTAAGATATTAGGTGAACTATTTTTAATAAAATTCTAGACTATTAGCAAAAAAAAAAATGATTGAATTACCTCAGAGAAAAACAATTATTTATATTAAATATAATTATATTTAGTAAAGAATAAGCTCTTTAACAATGGAGTATACAATTAAATGATGATAAAAAAAAACAACATTAAGAATAATTTTAAAATTTTTTGTTCAATTAAGCCTTCATTATTTCTAAAAAAAAAAAAAGCAAAAAACTTTTAGCAATATCATGATATTATTGAAAGTTTTTACTATGATTTAAAAGTCATTATATAAATAAACCCTATTTTAAAGATGTAAATAAAATTCAACAAAGTTAGAAAAAGAACAAAAATAAATAAAATGACAATTCAACAAGAAAGTGCTTTCTATTCCTTAAAATTAAATTTTTGACTGCAAAACTGATTTTTTAAAAAATTTTCTTTAATTTTGGCTGTTAGAACATACATTTTGTTAGTGACCAAAGTTTAACCGAAAACTACCAAACAACAAATTTCAAATTCTTATAAGATTAGTTTCAAGTCTCAAACAAATGTTTGTTATATTTTTTTTCAAAAAATGATGTACTTTTGCTTTAAAATACTTAAGACATCATTATTTGAAAATTAGGATTCATTATAAGGATTTTTTTATTATATTAATATATGCACATTTTATATAAATATATTAAACACATATTAATTCATATATATCTAAGTTATATATACATAATAAAATATAAAATGAGGTGACCATTTGCAAAAATAAACACGTAATTTTCAAAATGTCAACAAACAAGATCAGAAATAATTACTCCATTATAAAAACATAAAAGTTTCATAATATCAAAGAATTACTATATTAAAATTATAATCACAAATCATTTTTATTTACAAAGATTAGTTACATTTTAATTTATCAAGAATGTACATATTTTTCTTTCATTATAGAGAGAAATATGAACTTATTTGTCATAAAAATATACATAAAATAATTTAAATATATTATGTATAAGATAAACTCTCATTATTGATAATTAATATTCTTTTTAAATTATAATGCAAAAGTATTAAAACCACTTTTGAAAATCAATGAACCTGCCTTTGACCAATAAATTTATACCCACATATTTAGATGCTGTATTTCTAAAAACATTAAAAGATTTAATTAAAATAAATGATTTTATAAATCTCATTAGATGTAAGTTGAAACCCAAATATTAAAAGTTTTTAGCATTAATAAAAAATTCAACAGCTGAATAAAGTTCATAATTTATTAATTTTTTTGAAAATAAAATGGATTCAATAAGCTTATTTAATTTTTTCACACTATCAAAATAGTTAATGAAATGAAGAAAGAGCAACATAATACAGCAACAAAGATTACTTTTTTATCTTTCTAGACCTGTAAATGATTTGTATTCACTTGCTGTACATGTTTATATAAATACATATATTACTATGCTTTCCAATTAAACTATTATAACTTTGTAATCTCTTAATATTCTATTCAGAGGGTAGAAAAATCTATAATGAAAACTTTCACTTAAACACTTATGTAATTTTATGATTTCTTGACATAATGATGAAACAATCCATCAAATTTTCTTAAAACATATTAAACATCAATAAAAACACTATTCAAACAAATATTCTCTTGGTTTTGAATCCCCCTCCCCCAGAGTTCTTTGCATATATATATTCTTACACAATACATACATACAAATTATTTATAAATATAACATTATTAACAAATATGTCACATATATATGAAAAAATTGAGTCAAAACCGTAAATCTCTAACTGAATTTGGAATCCTAATGCTTTTAAAAATAATTTAGCTATACTTTCCATAAAATACATATATGCACAATTATGATAGCTTTCTACATGTAATAATTTTAATTCATAGGTGCATTGTGTTTACAACAATAAAGAAAAAATAAGAAAAAAAATTAAAAAAAATATATGGGTAAATACGTTTGATTATTGCTATTATATTTTAGTTTTTATTAAAACTAAATAATTGAGTTGCCATAAATAAAAACAAGTGCTTTGTGGTAAAATAGCAAAGATCTATAATGTCAATAAATATATTTACATTATCTTACTAAATCTAGACCTGGAAACAAAAACTTGCGAAGTATTTATAATAATTCACCAAAATTATTATAAAAAAGGAATAAAATTCCTATTTTAAAAAAATCACAATATTTTTTTAAAAAAAGGATGATTGTGAGCATAAAAGTAACCTACACATATAAATATAAAATATTAAAATGATTCCTTTATAAAAGCAATGCAGTCTTTTATTTTATTAAACTTTTTATTTTACTACATATTTTAATTAAAATAAAGTAAAATATGTAGGATGAAGGTTTATTTTTTATTTCACAAAATATAATTTAATTTAATTCATTGCATAATAAATACTCTTAATAAATAATATATAAATATTATGCTAATATCATAGGTTTTCACATCAATATCTATATTACCATATCATGTAATTGTCAAATAACCATTTACCCAATTTAAATTAAATAAAAGCCATTTAAATGTAATTTAGAAAAAAAAAATGCAGAATGCTTATTATTAACAAAGTAATAATAATGTAAAAATATACATTGTGAATAGTAAAACATTTTGTGATGATTAATAACATTTGTAAATGAGTATAGTTATTCTAACTCTAGATTTTTAAATTAATACTTGTAAGCAATTAGAAATATTAAGACTTGACAAACATATAAAAAAATATTTAAAATCTGATAAAAGAAAATTCATTCAAAAACAAATGTTCATCTAATGTAATTTATATTTGTGAATGATAATAACAAAAAATAATATAAACATAGTACTAAAATTTATAGACCTATGCAGCTGTGATTTTAAATAACAGTATATTTATATCAATTGTCGTTTGTTGTTATATTAATTTAATTTTAATAACTGGCTCAATATTAGAGATATAAATCATTAGAAAAAAAAATGTGATAAATAAAAAAGAACAAAATGTTAAAGGAGAGTTTTGAGGTGATCAAGCAAATTAATTTATACATCGTATGTATCAAACATAATGGTACTTAAACTCCTTGTGAAACTGTTTATTGGTCTCTTAAACAAAAAAATTTCTTTCTATAAAATGTGCAAATGCGTAAGTTTATGATAAAATACTTTTTTAATAAGCCTATTACTTTATGTCCATTTTATACATCCAATTCAAGTTAGATATATTTTTACATCGGTAGATTCAATATCATCACATCCAACAAGCTGAATAAACTGCTCCTATGATATTTTTATAGTATTTTCAAAATATTATGAAACATCTTAATGAAATTTTTTCGGTACTTACATATTACATTAATAGAAGCTATATTCCATTTTCATATAATAAATTTGGTAGAAAAACAGCATATATTATAGTTACATCACAGAGATAAAATATTCTATGAATTAATTTGATATACAAAACAACAGCACACTGGATAACTTGAATGCAACTTAAAATTCAAGTTTACCAATATGCACAAAAAATTATAAGATATTTTAAATTGATTCACATTTTCAAACTAATAATCACTCATGCAAAAATTAGACATTTAATTATTTGAGCCTTTTTTAACATTAATTACTAAACTAAAATCTTTATAAATTGCATTTGAAAACACTATGTAAAATAGCACAATCATCAGCATATGTATATCTAAAGAGCCAAAGTGTTCCTATTTTATTTATAATGAGCTCAAAAACTATTAATAAAGACCACTGTTTTAAAGGGGATACAAAGTTGGAATTAATTTCCGCTTTTATTTCAATTGTTCTCAGATATAAACACACGCATGAATATAAATAAATATATGATACATATAGTTTCTTTAAACTATTTTATATATGATTTTGGCATTATTGATTAGTTTAAGTTTTAATGTAACTACTATGTGAAAAATTATTTATATAGATAATGAAAGATAAATCTATTCATGGAACAAATAGTTTGAAAAAATTATTAAAATAATTCACAAGTTAGATTCTCAAAGAATCATTTAAATGAAATGAATTTGCAAATAACACCCATCTTTTATTATATCAATCTGATAAAATAAATTGGTATTAATATAACAAAAAGTGTCATTATTTACAAATTCATTTAAATAATTTTTTGGGAATCTAGTTTGTGAATTATCTTAATAATATATTCTGACATTTGCTCTATGAATAGATTTATATTCTTAGTATAAAATATTTGATAAGCCATAAAATTATTTACATGCTCATTAAAATCATTAGAATTAAATAAGGAAGTGTATTTATTTTATAAATTTTATTGCATTTCACTTGATAGATACATATTTATATTAAAAAGATTAAAATCTGAACTCCTATCAAAATATGAATTATTAGTAAAGCATAATACAAGATTTTAAAAAATATCTTATTTGCAAAGAATGATGAAAAGGAGGTGAACTTTTCCAGATGCATAATACAGCATATGAATAAATAATATAATAGTAAAAAGAAATTGTATAACAATAAAGTGCAATAAAATAAAGATCTCTAGTAATTGTCCTGGTAAAAGTATAATCATTCTATGCTTATTTTATATGATACTTTGTGGCATTATAAATCAATAATCTTCTACATGCAATTAATAAATAAAAAGTTAAAAATTCAAGTTGGTCTAGGAAGATTTCTGGATCTCTCCTTAAGTTGCTGATAGTATATAGCTAAGGTAAAAAATGTTCACAGGATTTCTGTTTTTTAAAAAAAAGCAATAAGATGTCAATGTGCATGGTAAGATGCACAATATATCTGGCTATTATTATTACTGGTAGCTCATAGAAAAATATTGGAGTAATATAGCTTACAGGCATTTAAATTGATCTAATGGTTATTTTGATATGAAAACAATAATCAAAGATTCCTAGACAAATATGTGTCTTATTATTCAATGTAACATATTTCTATTTTTGTTACGAAAAAATCCTGCATGACAACAAAAATTAAAAAAATATTAGCAATATCTTAAAGTCAATGAATGTAATTGCAAAAGCATTAGAAATGCTTTATCAATCTTAGATTCATTATTGTCACTATTGCAGTCCACCCAATGCACTTTGGCAATAGCTTGCTAGCTTCACTACCACCTGGAAATAAGGATGCAAATATATCCTCTCTTGAAAATTATTATTATATCTTATTCCTCATAACTTGTGATTTACTGAATGGATCAAACTCCTCCTAAAAAATATCTAACTACTCATAATTGATAAGTTGGGCAACAGATTTTAGTTTATGAATTATGCTATTATAAAATATTGAACTGCATTGCTTTACTTATAGTCAACTAAATGATTTTCTTAAATTATATTAGTTTTTATATTTCTTACTGCATATATGTGATTGGCTGTTAATTTTGATGATTGGTATGTCATTAGATCATTTATCTCTGAATGAACAATTTCTATGTGAAGCAGTGCATATATATTGTAATGGTATCCATATATGCCATTACATCACTTTCATATAAAAATGGAAAAGATCTATAAATAAAATTGCCCTCAAATAGAAATATAAAAAATGAATAAAAATTTGATTTAAATCAATATATATAATGTGGACAGATGGTAATTAACTGATAAAATTAAAAAGATTAAAATCTAAAAACAACAGATTTGATTTTAATGTAAAAGAAAATAATAAAAGCTGTTAATTATTTTCTGTTTAAAATTATTTTTAATCTTAGAATGGAAATGATTTACTCTATAATGACATAATAGCAAACAGGCCCTTGGGCATTTAACCGATTGTAAGTCAGATAAGAGATCAATTAAAACTTACTAGAGATAAAATTTTGAGTTCTCGCTCTAAAGCAAGCTGGTCAATAACGATGCAAATGAACACACAATCCACAGAAAAAAAATCATCATCGCCATTAAGAACAGTGCCAAGCCAAGCAAGATCGATCCTGGAATTCGATAAAAAATTCAAAATGATATATAAAAAAAAAAACTTTGGAGATTTGGATTGTTCTTGTTGATTGCATGTTATTTAAACATATTTTATGTGTATTGCGAATCTACAAAATGTAGGGGTCACACAGTAATTATGTTTCCCGTATTTGCACCAGCTGAGGTATCCCAGAAAGCAGCAAATGACGGATTTGTCTTCCCAAGAACAATATTCATACGAGATGGAAGGAGCTGGAGTTGTATGACATATTAAGGACCGCAAAGAAGACTTCAATAAACCTACTGCATTGGAAAGTATTAACTTTTGTTTTAAATGAAATATGAATTTTAATTGTATAATACAAACTTTTTCAAGTATTCTTATATATGTTTGCTATCATTTCCATTCATGTTAATTTCATTTAAATTAATAACTTTAAATAGGCATAAATGGCTGCATAGATTCATAAGATTGTTAGTTTAGGTTTGTTAATTTTGGGCTAATTGTTTCGTAGTTGAATCAGTGCTAGTGGAGAGATGTATGGATGTTTTATGTTAATGTAATCTAGGTAGGTGCATTGGATACTTGTTCTCTTGTGCTGTGTTAGCATACAAGGCATAATAACCATCTGAATGCATGACCAAAATGGTAGCCATCACATTGTCAATGGTTGTAAATGTATTTCCTATGCCATTGATTTTCTTATGCTCTGATTTGGGACAGTAAGCCAGCAAAGACCACTATCCCCATTTATAGAGCATCTCTTTTACCTTTGTTTTGTATCACTAATTGGGCAGTGGATCATTCCTGCCTTTGGTGAAATTTATTAATGATCATGGAGAAGATGCTCATCCCTTCCCACCATTATTTGTTATTTCTCTAATGATATCATGATACAGATGTAAATTGCTGTCAGCATGATTGTGTTATGCTAACAATCTTATTTTTCATTGGTCACACCAGTATATCTGTAAGATGTTGGTTTAGATGCGAAATTTTAGCCTAAAGTTAAAAAAGGATTGGGTTAGTTATATGTGTATTCTATGTAGCGTATTTATGCTTAGCAAAATTTCAAAATTATGTTAGATCTATTGAATGTAACCATCTGTGCATATAATGAAAATTAAATTTATTCAGTTGCTAATTTAGTTTCCAGAATTTGGTTTTAATGTGTGTGTGTGCACAATAATAATAAAAATATTTTATTTAATTAATTTTTGGGCAGTAACTTGTTTTACATATTTTATTAATAATATTTTAAAATCAAGAATTAGAAATTTAAATGTACAGCATGATATTTTAAGCTCAGCTTCTCCATGAGCTAGTGACTGTGGCATTTGGTTAGATAAAAGTTGAACCTCACCTGTATATATCTGCTGCCTTTATAAATTTTCTAGGTTCGAATAGCCTAGTAGCGCTCTGGTATGGCAGATAGATTTGTGAGGTTCCAACTACCATTATAATATATATGTGAGTAAGACAAAATTATATATATTAAAAATCAGCAATTTTATAAAAATTTTCTTTATCATTTTCAAACTGTTTCCTACATTGTTAATTTAGACATAGGAAGTTTATTTATTTAAGCAGGAAAGACTTTCCCATTTTCTCTATCTTAAATATTAGACAAAAAAGCAGAAATGGTATTTATAGTAATGAAGAAATGCTAAGTTTTAATAGTCTTTATGCATAAACATTAGATCAGTAAGTATATAATATGCATTTACATTATTAATAGAAAAGATACACATAATAGTAATTTCCAATACATAATATCATAAAACCATTATACTTTAGCTAAAAATAGCTACATAGCTATTTATTAATAATAGTAACAAATTGTAGCACATCATAGACTCAGCTATTGAAAGAATCTTCAAGCTCCATATAAGATATGAATTATTGATTATGCACTAAAACAAAACCTCTCTATCTCTTTCTCATTTTCCTCATTTGAAAATCAAATCCAAAAATTTTAGCATGTCAGTAAGTTAGTTTATTCTCTAAGCATTTATTTACATAAGATTCAAGAGATTAAAAAAAAAAACAATTATATAAAATATCTAAGACTAATTATAATTACTTTTGGAAAAAGAAATCTGCATGCTTTTAATATAATTATTGAGATTACATTTTTTACTTTTTCAAACTATATTAATTAAGTATTGAGTCTATTTTACCAATGTAAATATACATATGCATACACAATTTAAAATTATATATATATAGCAGTTTAAATAAAAATAACACCACATCCTCTTTTGAAAAAAAAATCTTTTGTTACAATAAAATACAATGTAGAAACCATATGTTCCAAAATTAGTTTTTTTTTGAGAAGTTAGTAAGATTTTCCTTTTGGCGAAATATTACATAAGCCTGAAAAATAACAGCATTAACAGTTTCAGAAAAATTTCTTCTATAAAGAAAAGATTATATGATGATATTCACAACTGCAAATATGATAGTTATACTTAAAGAAACAAGGTTTTTACAAGTGAAGATTCATCCAATAAATGAAGTATGCCATTTTTGTTGATATTTATTTTGAATCTTCATTAAAATAATCATCACAAACAATTGCTTAGGAAATCATTAAAATAACTAAGAGAGAAACTGAGCAAAACAATAGTCATTTAAATGATGAAAATATGATTTATTTTATTCTATCTAGAAATCTTTAATTCTTTCTTCTTCTTTACTACTATGCAATAATCCAATTCTTATTAATTATTATATTATAAAAGTTTATTTTAAATACCACTTTAATAAGAATAAATAATTGAATAGTTCATTGCTCAAGAGTTCATAAGAAGTTCGAACACTATAAAAGACTAAGCTAAATTAAGATCCACTGGAACTTGAGCTCTAGCGTGTAAACAAATCAGTAAGGCGATGTTTTATCAACTTCATTTAATATGGATAATCTTATTCCAACTACAATCTTTTAATGACTTAAATAAGATTATTTTATTTAATCTCTTACTACATTAAAATATTATTAAGTCATTTATGATTTTATTGTTTAAATTATTTAAAAATAGATTTTTATCAAAAGAGACAGAAAAAAGAGCACAATGTATTTTTCTTTACTTTCCAGAGGTGAGAAATTTAAATGAGATATTTACAAATATTGCAAGATTAAAAGTTTATTTCTAACACTGTGATTATAATGTTTTCATTTTAAATTATTTTCAATAGGAATGACAATAGATAATATTAAGATAAAATCAGCATTCCATTCCGCTTTAAATTTGCTTATAATTTAAGGTATTTATTTATGATTACGATGTATTTAAAATTATTTTTGGAAGCATTTTTTTTTTTTTTTTTTAAAATTTAAATGGCTTTGTCAACAATTATACAATGTCTTGGCTTCATATAAGTATCATGTATTCAAATTATGCTACGACAATACTGCCGTTTAATCATTTAAGAAAACTCACCTTTATTACTTAAACTACAATTGCACAAATATTGAATATCATAAAAGTTAAAAATACATAAGCTAAATTAAACAATGAAGACTTTTCATACAAAAATATATATATTTTTAAATAAGTTTGCTGTATTTCCTTTATCTTAAATGTTGGAAAAATGATTACAAAATCAAGCTAATTTAAATGAAACTGATCAATATCTGTTCTTATGTGAAGAAAGCAAATGTAAAGTATGTGATACTTTTATAAACACAGTAATTTAAAAAAAGTATAAATGTAGTAATATATTTTCATAATTCACATTCTAATTTCTTGTCTCACCGACATTGATTAAACTATATTATAAATAATTAAAATGAGATTTATTTTTCCTAATAATAGAAATAATTCTATATAAGATTAATTATTACTCCCAAATATCTGAGATTTTTAAATTTTCATTTTGTTAAGTATTTATGAAATTGAACTACACAAAATACATGCAGTATGAATAAAATCATACAAAAACCAAGTTCTTTGGCTATGAAATAGTGACTTGCCAGCCTTCTTAAAAGTTTATGCTGATAGATATCATATTCTTTACATATGGATTATTTACATTTTTCTTGTGATTTTATATAAACATATAATTACTAAGAGGAATAAACATTCATAGATAAAATTAAATAAGATTACAAAAATTTGAAATGTTAATATAGCAGAAACACTTTTCAGATATAATCTTTTTTCATAAAAAGCAAAATATTTCTAATTATTCAAATACATTTTTTTTTCCTTGTCACAAAAAATATATACAGTATATAAATTTAATTATTATAAAAATGTTTTAATACTTATATCATTATCAAAAGAAATTAAAACTAAAATCTTATTTTATTTACTTTCTAGAAATGACACACACATATGTTATTTCATATAAATATTTTTAAAAATAAATAAAATATTTATAACTTAATATATAAACAAGATTAATTTTTTTTTTTCTCATGTGTCATAGCATCATGAGTGTCAAAACTAAAAAAAAATATCTAAAAACACCACAAATCATTGACCACAAATAATAAGTTTTCCTGAGATTAATGTACATAAACAAAAAATAGTATCTAGTAATGGAACCTAGAAAAGATAAACAATAAAATAAATTCATCAAATTATTACATTACTAGGATTGTTTCAATTTTGTTTTAAAGGTTGAAAAACTGATTTCAAAATCAAACTTATTTAAATAAACCTAATCAACCACCTCCTTTTTTTTTAATGTCAAGAAAGCAAACATAAAAAATTAAAAATAATGTTTATTATAAAACCACCAGAAAAAAATAGTAATAATAATAAATATTTAAATTAAATTTAAGCAATCATAATAATCAGCTGAAAAATGTCTTAAGTAATATAAAAAAAATTTCTGATGGTTTTATATTTAATAAGAAAGAAAAATATGAAAGAATATTAATAAATGCGAAAACAAAAAAAATAATAATGGAAAATAAAAAGTAGATTATTATACTTGAAAAGTTACTAACAAATTAGCAAAATACATACAAACTCACATATTCTAAATTTCTGGAAAACCTCAAGTGAAAACCTTGGCAGAAAATAATGTAAAATTAATTAATATTTTAATAAAATAAAATTAGTAGTTATGGTAATGAGATTTTATTGTACCAATACCTCCTATCTTACACATTCAAACACATATGCGTTAAAACATGCAATCTTTTGATATATTAACATATTCAGAATGTAGCATTTTAATGAGTTAAAAAAAGAAAAAATATGTCACAAAAAAAAAAAAAAAAAGTTAGTAAAACTCATCTTCAGCAATAAAAATATAACAAAATACATTATAAAAATACAAAAAAAATTACATATAATATAAAATAACAATTCGTGTCAATTGTTAATACAGAGTTTAATATAAATAAATAAAATAACAAATAATATTTCCAAGTGCTTTCAACTCTTATGAGTCCTTATCAAGGCAATGTAAAAAAATTCTATTTTCTCCTAGGTGATGAATTTAACATTTCATTGTATTGGCCAGGAACAACTAATCGGAAAGCTGGTTAATTTCAAATTCATAGCACAAGATGAATTTTGAATAAGATATGGTTCTTTAATCTTGCGTTTTTATCATGTTTCGTGCATTAATATTGTAAAATCCTTTGGACTACATATATGGCCTGTATTATTTTGGTGAACATGTAGTCCAAAGGATTTTACAATATTAATGCACGAAACACATGATAAAAAACGCAAGATTAAAGAACCATATCTTATTCAAAATTCATCTTGTGCTATGAATTCGAAATTAACCAGCTTTCCGATTAGTTGTTCCTGGCCAATACAATGAAATGTTAAATTCATCACCTAGGAGAAAATAGAATTTTTTTTTACACTGCCTTGATAAGGATTCATAAGAGTTGAAAGTGCTTGGAAATATTATTTGTTATTTTATTTATTTATATTAAACTCTGTATTAACAATTGACACGAATTGTTATTTTATATTATATTTATATTATATACAGAAGTATTATTTATTTATTTATTTTAAAAAAATTACAATAAAATGAGAAATGTTAAATCTAAGTGGAATCATAATTGACTAAGCAAAAAAATATTGGACATAAAAAAAATTATTGAAGCCAAATATGTAATATTAAATAGTGATTTAAAGAATTTTCTCAGAGCACTTTTCAAACAATAAAAAAAAACTTAGAAAAAAATCTGTCAAAGAAAAAATATTCTAGAGAAGGAAAAAAAAAGATTCAATACAATTTATGATACCAAATATATTGTTGAAAGCATATATAAACAATTTATGCTTTCTTTATAAATAAAAAAAATCCAATAAAACAAAATGGATCCAAGTTTATAAATAGTCTATAAATTGAATCCAATTAGTTTTATCTGAATAACACATTTTTAAATGAATTTCAAAAATAATATTTATATTAAAACCAGAAATAAATTATTTCTAATTTATAGATGTTCAAAATGAATTTAGAGAATTGTAGTCAAAGTAACTCTCTATAATAATCAAAAAATTTATGTTAAAAAGCACATACTTAAATATTTTGTGTATGTCTGTGGTTTTATAAATCTTTGTCCTTAATATTAGTTAAAAAAAAAAAAGACATGAATAATAAACACAAACATTTAAACAAAATATAAAAAATAGTTTATAAAAGAGAAATAGTGCTGTGTTTTCAACATATATTTGGAATACGAAGTGATAATATAAAGCAAAGTAAAAAATAGAAGTTCAACTTTTTATGACAAATAAAAACAGTCATTGCATGATATAAATAATCAAAAATATAATAGCAATCATAAATATTTTAACTTTGATCTAAGAGACTAATAATATATATAGATATAATATTTTATAATAAAGACTACTATTTACTGTGCACTAAAAAGAGAAAAAAATAATTGTTTTCTTCAACCACAATTGGGATTTTTATTTTAAGCTAAATATAAAAATCCCAATTGTGGCTGAAAAAAGTATATTTTTCTTTTTTTAATGCACAGTAAATAGTAGTCTTTATTATAAAATATTTTTTATATAAATTATTTTAAATTTTTTAGTATTGGGATTTTTTTAAAATTATTCTAATTTTAATTAAAACTAAGAATAGAAGTAGTCTGTGTAATATTTGAAAGAAAATTGGCATTAAAAATCAATTGCTAGAACCACGTGGTTTGCTTGCTGTCCTATCACATTTTATAACAAGAAATATAATGTTCTTTAAAAATATAATAAAGAGTAGTTTAATTTATACTTAAATATTCTCAAATTCTTAACCAGAAAAATTATAAACAAAATGTGGCAGTATAATATTTTTACAAGTTATACATTATGTTAGCATTAATTCACAGTGCTATTATTACCATTATCTCTAAAATAAGCTTATCTTTCAATGTAGTTAAGTGTCTAAATTGTAAATAAAGTACACATACCCCTACATAAAAATATAACTTTCTTTAAATCAAATAATTATGATCTACCTTGAAGAACCAACCAATTGTTTTGCTTGTATTTTCATATATAGTATATAAATGTTATGTAACTTAAATTTATTATTTTATACAAATATTAATACTTGTACATAATTTGCTAGTAATAAAGTTTACTTTATATATAAAAAAATCAAGTCCAATATCATTTTGTTTATGAATAAAGCATTTTTTTTAAAAAAATCTTTTATAATTAAGAAAAAATTTAAAGCAACTTTTACAATTACAAGAAAGTAAGATTTGTTTTTTATTTTTATCTGAATTTACTGTAACCACATTTCATTTTTAGTTTTTTTTTTAAATATATACCTCCCTCTCAAGAGCATCACTGAAAATTTATTGAACTGATATTAACAAATTTAATTTGGCCCACCAAACAGTCTTGGATTATATAAACCACTTGATAGCACTGAAAAATTTCATTGTCATATTACAAGACCATTGATTTGTAACGCGTACAAAATTGAAGGAAATCCATTTGATAGATATATGTTAAATCTCGATTTCAAAATTTATCCTATACAACACAGAGTTTTTTAAAATTAAACAAATGTTTAAAAATATTTTTTTTTGATGGGTGGGTTTTCACTTACAATACCATGAAAAAAAAAGTCAGTTTGTTATGATAATTCAATAAGAAATTAAGGAAAATTTAAAAAATGTGTCTTTTAAAAATACAAGAGATGTATGATTTTTTTTTAAATATAGATTTTCTATTTTAAATATTAATGGAATATGCCAAGTTCTCAAACATTATTGTATGTATATAATTTGAATGTGTACATTCGTTTATATATTCATATATATACCTGTTTTTATCAGTAAAATATATAAAATCTTTTCCTCTTTATACTCTTGTTATTGGTTTAGATATTCCAAAATTGTTTTTATGTCTAATAATTTTGATAAACTATAATCTTCATTAGAAAAGTCAAAAGTAAAAAATAATTGTGATACATTTTTGTTTTTAACTTTGCTGATATTAATCAACACTTTAGTTTTAATTACACAATATATTTTATATTTACATCCATATATTATGCATCATAAGATTATTCTCATATATTTATTCCTTATACGAGATTTTCGTGTTATAAAAAAAAAAATACATTTTATATTTAAATAAAATGTAAATTTTATTTAAAATTTTTACTAAGATAAAAATAAATAAATAATTTTAATTAATAATGAAATAATGTATAATATAAAAATAATTAAAATAGATAATAAAAAGTTAAAAAATAAATAAAACCAAAATAATAAATAATTAAAAGATATGATTATACATATAATAAATGTATATATATATTTATATGAATATGGTTAAAAATTATAAATAATAAATATAAGAGAATAATCTCATGATGTGGATATATAAGAAAGTAAATATAAAATATATTGTATAATCAATATTGAAAAACATATGTAAAGTTAAAAATAAAAATATAAAACAATTATTTTTTTTATCTTTTCTGATAAAAACTATAAATCAGATAAAATTATTAAAATATTTTAAAAATAAAAACACTACTGTAAAAAAAGTGTTAAAACAATTTCTTACAAAAAACTTCTATATTGCTGGCATTCCTTTCTTGAAGTTTTTCAGTATATACTTGAAACAATTCACTGAAGAGCATCATAATCTAAAACATCTCAAATTGAGAAAGACTGATTTCTGTAAATTTGGAGCAAAAGAGGAGGAAAAAAAAAAGCATACCAAGTCTCTATTTTGAAACTTGACTCAGGAAAAACATATCCCCTACAAAATATTCTACTACAAATATTTTTTCCCCTCTAATATTATCTATTTCAATTCAAAAAAATCATAATATTAACATCAATAATTTTTATATTTATAATCAATGTTGACACAATTTTCCAGTTACTGTAAGAATTTATAGCTAATTATAGCAATATCATTATTGGTTCTTCACCTATGAATTATAAACTTCAACATCTAGGGTAAGCTGTTTAAAATAGAAAAAGAAATAAACTAATGGAGACAAAGCTATTAAAATTCATCACAATTAAGTTTTCTATTCTTCCATTCATTAACAAAAATTATGACCTGAGACTTTTTTTTTGCCTTTGCCAACTTTAGAAAGATTTTGTTTGAAATGAGATTTCACTCATATACTTAAAATGATAATATACAAACTGCATCTAAAAAGTCAACCAGGATGAGACAGGCAATAGTATAAAGAAAATAATTTTACATTTTTGAAAATAACTAATAACTTCCATGAATATTTATATTACTCTATATAAAATAATTCATTGATAAATAGGCTAATCGACAATAAATTAGACATAAATAAAACAACAAAGATATCCACCCCAATCATGAGATAATACACTTTTTACTATGATGTCATACTACACACACAAAAAAAAATCATAAACCATTCTGGGGGTATACATGCATTTCAGGAATAATTTACTTTGTTAGCTATTTTAACCATTGTAATAAGATAAGCAAATAACAGCTGTCTAGCTTATATCAGTACTGTAAAGGTGAGTTATTTGTTATCCAAGCAAGAATTGCCATGCACTATAAATTAACCTATTTTAACATGGTTATATGCTATTATAATCATTTTATTAAAATCCTTAATTAAAAAATCTAATACAGAAATATATAATTAATCTCTTAATCATATTAGGCATTCATAAAAGAAACATTTAAGATTTGACACTAAATCTGTTGACATTACAATATTACTATAAGTTGGGTGGTTGTTATATTTGCATAGAGATTGTTGACAAATGCTCAAGTTAGCTGTCCAAGGAAATTATTCCTGAAATGCATGTATACTGCAGATCGATCTGTCAATTTTATTTATGTAGTATGGCAGTTATAATAAAAAATGTATTATACATGATGACTAAAGCTCCTATATCTTAATGATTTGTTTACATAAAAGAATTAAGATAAATGTACAGTGAAAAGTGGTGTCTATTTACAATACTACTTTCTAAATCTGAAATTAAGTGTGATATCACTTTCTCTATTTTATCAATAATCTGTATATAGTAGATGATTATCTTTTTCTCTGAATGCAATTGCTACATAGAAGTTAAATTCTTACATTATCAATTCTGGACTTCTCTACTAAAAAAAATAATAATTAAAATACAAGTGCCCTTTCAATGAATTGTGAAAGTATGCCTGCAAAGATATTTTTTTAAACTGAATTTAAATATCATATCTATTCTATTTCATCACAAGATCATATAATGTTATGTCAAAGACTAAATGCATTTTTTAATAAAACAAAAGGAAAATAAATATATTATTTTTCACTTTTTAATAACTACTCTTTCTTATTGTATTGCCAAATGTATACCATATAATACTAAATTACCAATGCACTTTACTACTGTGACACAATGCTTTATTTATCACCCTCTTTTACAGTTTATAGTTTTGATTGCCCCAGCAATCTTCTTCAGAACTTTTATATCTCCTAACTTCAACTGCAAACTGTAAAAGAAAATAGTAAATAAAGCATTGCGTAACAGTAGTAAAGTGCATGAATGATTTAGTATTATATGGTTTTTCACTTTTTGCATGTTATATTGTTAACCTAATTTATTGATTAACATGAACGCAACAATGTAATACATTTTCCTGTTTTTATTTATGTTTTTTTTTTTAAATATATATATACTATTAATTATGTATACAAAGTTTTTGGTTAACATGATTGGAATATATAATCAATATGGTTAAATAATAAATTCTAAATTACATCTCTTATAACAGTGAATATTAATATGGTTAAAAAACAAGAATAAGAAGAGTTTGAAAATGAAATATATGGATAAGAGAACAAACTGTTGTTACCGAATTCATTGAAAAAAATAAGAGGCTGAGGTGGAGATAGGATGAACATATTGCTAGAAGAGATGATAATAGATGGATAGTTGAAATCTTAAACTGGATTCCAGGAGATTGTAAAAGATGTGGGAGAAATGGATGAAATAAGGAATTGTGATGTGGAAAAGAGATGCTAGTGATTAGAGATTGAACTTGGAGAGACCTTCATCCTACAGAGGATCAATAATGATAAAAATCATGACAATATATAATTTTTACCACTATCAATTCATTGCAGGGTTGAATGTCTCTCCATGATTAATACAATTTCATAATTAATACAATTTTATTTAAATAAGTTTATTATATTTTAAAAAATATGCTAAAAAAACACCTTTAATATATTAAGTGAATTTGTGAAGTCTCTGTGATCAAACAAGAAAGTGACATTCGCTATTACTTTCTATTATCTTTTATTAAAAAAAATTATTCTAACTTAAAGGAGCTTGAAAATCTAGGTTCAAATCCCCTATAATTACAGCTAGTTTAAAAGTATATTTAATATACTTGTTTTTAAATATAACTTAACTTTTATATGAATCTTTATAAAGCAATGATTCATCATGAATATGACACTGTTTGATATTACAATATTTTGTTTCTACTTTAATAACAAAAACTAATAAATGTATGTAACTTCAGCTACTGAAGACAGGCTTGCCAATTTGACCAGATATAGATAGAGTGATTTTTTTTTTTTTTTCATTTATTAATTATATCTACCATTTTAAAATGAAATCTATATTGGGTTTCATTTTCTCTAACAATCTTTCATGAGGACAATGATTTTTTTTTATTTTGCCTTTCATTATTCTATTTTTCTCAATGCTTTATTACTAATATTTATACTAAAAATTGATAATAAAGTTTGATATTGATGACAGATGATCATAAGAAAGCAATCATAAACTACTCTTTCATTAACAGACATAATTTAAAATAATTATGTAGAATTTTTCTAATAACATAAAATATTTTACATTAAATTGTTTTATAAAATAATTATCACAATAATTTTTAATACTTCATTCCCATGTAAATTTTAAAAATGTACTTTTCTTAAGCAGACCAAACCAATTTACAAAATAGTCATATGCATGCATTTTGAACTGAACAAAATAACAGAAATATGTATCTAATTAGCACTATATTTTTGACAATATTAGAAATGAAAATATGCATAGCTATTTTTTTTACATAAAATCATAAAGATGTTAGTAAAAAGTTTCTAATAAAAAAAAAAAGAGGACATTTAAGAAAAGATAAAAATTATGTGGAAAATAAGAATTACAGATGAGTTTAAAAGGAGTCAAATAATAATGTTGATTCAAAATCTAACTAGAGGGATTTGAACTTAGAATTGTTCAGTCTATATTCATCCTCCACTCTCTCAAACAACCAAAACACATGAGATAATCCTTATTATACATATTACATGATGAACCAGCCCTCAATTTCCCACACATATACACAATCACTGTTCAATTTATATTAAGATAGCAAATCCGTAAACTTTAATGGAAAAGCTTCAATCTTCTCACCCCTCCAATTATTCAATAGTCTGTTTCATTGACAAATCAAAGATAGAAGGCTCAAGATCCTTAATATACACTGAGCACTGATTATATATATGTATGGGGGATTATTATCTGGCCCAACTGATGAATGCTGGTTCAGCATGAAATACATAGATTGGGGATTATCTATCTTTATCAAACGTATGTGGTCATGTATGCTCACTGTTTGAGATACAGTGAAGAATGAATATAGACTTAAAAATCCTAAGTTCAAATCCCTCTAGTTACTTATAAAGAAAATGTTCACTACATTGAATGAATAGTTAATTAAATAGTATCTAATAGAAATATAGCAATATAAGAAATAAGTCTGTAAAAATATATACAATCAGATCAATCAGAATTTAAAAGAAGTAAGCTGAGAGATCAGCTGAAACTAATTTAATGCTTTAAGATTGATTATTTCAAAAATGATGATTACATTTAGTACCCTGTGGGATTACTGCAGTGGTAGAATGTCAGACTCCTTGAATCTATTCCAGATTTGGTGCCTGAATTTCTTATAATCTACTGAGCAATAAAGCCATTCAATTAGAAAATAATTACATTTAAGAAAAATAGCAAAACAAATCTAGATTCATTTATACTTGGGAATATATTGATCATGACCAACAGAAATTATGAAAGATTGTAACAAATAACAAACTAGAATGAAACATTTTACTGCAAAGATTAACACTCATCTACACACTCCATTCTATCAAACAATCTAGAAAAAGCTTCACTGAATATTATAGTCAAATCTCTACTTGTTTTCTGATATGAGTGCTATGACATTTAAGTAGTGACAGCAAGAAAGTAAGAAGTGAATGATAATTTGGTAGAAACATGTCAACTGATCAGAAAAAATATTTGATATTTTATTAACCAATAAGATAAATTTCCAAAAGAAGCCTACTAACTAGACAGCCATCTCCTAACTGTAAAACATGGTGGCATAGCTATATCACTGTATTTTTCGAAATCAATCATTACTCTGCGGAAATTAATAGTTGTAGATAATTTAAGCACATTAAGGACAAAACCAATAACTCCATATTGCAATGTTTCTAGCCAAAATTACACCTTCAAAGAAAATAATGTTTCAATTTATGTGTAAATACAATCCAATAATGGTTTGTGAAACATGAAGATGATGTTACCTATCTTCCACAGGCTTACAAATCTACGAACCTAAATTTTATTAAGCATTAATTGGGCCATTCATGGAGAACTCAAAATGTTCCAGCCAACAACTTTCAAAAACTTTAACCCACTCTCACCATAAAAAAAAAGGCTTAGCATAAAAATAAAGCAGTTATTGTTATAAATAAGGCAACCATACTATATTAATAAAGATATCAGAATATTTCTGTTATTTTATCCGATTACCACACACACACACACACACACATATAGATTACCGTATGATAGAATGCATTTATATTTATTTTAAATATTAATGACTGAAAAAAAAAATCAATTATAAAATGAATAGTTGATCCAATATATATATCACAACAAACATTTAGATATTTTCTATTGATCAAATTTATTTTTACACATTGCAAATGCCCATATTTATATTTCATTTAAAACTTTTCTGTGAATATTCACATTTAGGATAAAGTTTAGAAATGTTCATAAGTGTATCATTTGTGTGTAGTGATCAAAATCAATTTAAGGCTATTTCAAATTAAAAAGATTCAGATTCCTTTAATTGCAGCATCTACAAGCATGTTACTGAGATTCATATATTAAAAAAAATATATACAATCATTTTACTATATATGCTTGCATATTGTTATTTAAAAATATAAACAAATACAGTCAGACACAGACAAACTAGATTTCATACTTTATATCATTTGCAATGTTTTATATATGGTATGTATGTATGTATCTCTGCATATAGTACATATATGAAATTAGAAAAAAAAAAAAAAATCAGTTTCATAACTCTTTAGCTTGAAAATAAGCTATGTAATTACTATAATTCTGTTTAAAAAATCAAGATATAATAAAGTATTTATGCAACTAATTATGAAATATTAATATTACAAATTATTCATATACAAAGTCCTGGATTAGTTAACCATTAAAACTTAAATGAGACACAGGCACACATAAAATATGGTTTGATATCTTCACCTCCTCATCAGTTCTGCTAGATTCAAAACTTAATCCTTTACTTAACAATTCAATAGTAAACAGGTTTAATACTTTAAATTCATGTCTGTATAAATTACATTTTTTCAAATTTTGAAATAACTATTGAGAATTTTTTCATATACATTATACAAAGAAATCTAGTTACAATTAAACTATTAAGTAAAAGATGAGGTTTTGGGCTTAGCACAACAGTTGACGAGAAACTGAAAGCTTTTAAAACCATAAACCTATATCTTATTTTAACTTTTCAATTGTTATCTAGAACAGAAGCTTTATAAGAATAATTTATAATAAAATAAACTAAATATAGTAATACCAGCAAACTTATTTATAACAATTTAAAATATTTTTAGCACATATAATTTTTTTATGATAATTAAATAAAATTGGTGCATTAAAAAAAAAATCCAGTTTAGAAAGTTTTTTTCGTCCATTTTTGTATTTCAATTTTTACTATATACATAAATTTAAGTTCAATAAGTGGTTATAGTTCAGTTATAGTTATTCAGTTTTCCTTTTAAATCACTTCACAAAGCCCAAAGAAGGAAAAATCACCTATTTTAAATGATGTAACTCGGACAAATATAATTTAAGCATTTAACAAATATATTACTGACAGCAACAAGAGGTATTTTAATGCTTATCACCTTATTATGTTATTTGATACAAAAAGTAACTTTGTTACTAACTTTTATTCTTCATGTTGGAACAAGACTTACATTAAGAAGAGAAAGATCCATCATATATCTGCAATTATATATAAAAGACAAGCATAAATTTATGAAATTTAATATATATATCACTACATTTAAAATGTAGAAATATATTATCTTAAAGTTATTTTAAAATTTGATTCAACATAGCATATGTAAAAATTTAAAAATCTGCTAAAAAAAAATTTATAGTCCAACAAAACAATTTTCTGTGCCTGTTATAGTGTTGTGCATAAATGGAAGGTAATTCTATAAAGTGATTAAATTTTGGCTATCATAAAAGATATATTTTTACAAATTGTTATAATTAATATTATTTATAATCAGAAATAATTTAATAATATAATTATGACAAAAGTTAGCAAAATGGCAATAGAAGGTTAAAGACAAACAATATACTTTAAAGGCTTAATCAATAAATTTTACTAGTGCAGTATTTAGATTGTAATTATATAGAAGGTAATCATCCCTTCCCATTAGCGCTGTAAAAGTGATATTAAAACTGCAGGGATACTCTCACCCCAATCACAAAATAGAGACTATGAAAAAATAAGAATGACCATCTTATTTTCAAACTCGAATGTACTTATACGAGCAAATCTTAAGTGGCTAGAAGTGAGAGCATGAATATATATATATAATCATTCACTTTAAAACCATTTCTTATTTTTTAAATAATCTTACTAGAACTTCTGAAAATATTATAATTTACTTTGTGCTAATATTAAACGATAATAAATTAATTATGTAATAATCAATAAATTTTACTAGCGCAATGTTTAGATTATAATTATATAGAAGGTAATCATACCTTCTCACTAGTTTGAAAATAAGATAGTAGTTCTTATTTTCTCCAAATCTCTATTCTTATGACTGGGGCGAGAGTATTCTTGCAATTTTAACATCACTGTGTAATGGTGCTAGTGAGAAGGGATGATTACTTTCTATATAATTTAAAGGCTTGAGAAATAAAGGAGAATGGCAATAATATTGTCTAAATAATCAGAGAATAGAAATGAAGTAATGACCATATCATAAAATTCATTTTATGATGAGAGCAATCACAAAAAACCTGTAAATATAAAAAAATTAAAACTTTTTTTGTAAACATGTAGGCCTCAATAGTATATAATATAAGAATTCTTAAGCTTTCAAGTTGGTATATTGAGACAAAATTAAAAGTAAACTTTTATTTCAAAATTATAATAATTAGATTTATTCTTTCCTTAATTTGAATGTAACAAATAAATAGTGATGGTACACTATGATGAAAATATTATAATTTTTTCTAAAATTTACAGCTTAGCACTGCTTTTAATCAGGTCGGTTATATTCATAGAACTTACATATAAATAGAATTTATAAATTAAATAATTTAAATGTACCATTTATGTGATAACTGAATAACATTAATGCAATAAACAAGAAAGACTCGTACATTGCATCACATAAATAGTATATTTAAATTAATTAATTTATAAATTCTATTTATATACATATACTGTATATATTAGTTCTATCAACATTAGCAGCCAAGCAGTGCTAAGCTATAAATTTTAAAATAAATTAATATCTTTCCACCATATTTGTATTATGGAAGAAATGAGAATGCCGAGGCTTGTCACTTATGAAACCATTTCCATTAAAAAAAATATTTCGTATTTAATATTCACCAAATATACATTCCCAATACAACCTAAAAAACAAGTGAGAATTGACAGTAAAGTCATTGCTTACAGAAGAGTTTCCAGGGCATAAAAAGTGGTAAGTATTTTCCACAATCTGCTTTTGTTCTATAGTCTCAAATTCTTTTCTGCAAAAATGTAATTATAATTTCTGATTAAATTAAAAAGTGATTAACTTTGAATAAGGAATAATTCATATTAAAGAGACTTAGGTTTTTTTTAAGTCTCTTCCTTTTTTGATGTCCAATCTGAAAATATATTGCAATTTAAGACAAAAATGGTTGTTGATTATTTCATTCTATAGCAAGTTTGTTAATATCTAGAGGCTTGTTACTGATTTGAATTACTGGATGAACATCGTTATTTCAAGTCAGTAACAAGGCTCCAGTTAATCACTTTTGCAAATAGAGTTTATGCTTTTGATAGTGGAGGGCTTGCTTTTGACTATTATTCTGTGAAACTATCGTGTTTATCATTATTTCTCTTGATATCAGTAAAAATTGGAGATTCAGCAGAAAATGGAGGAAAACTATAAAGAGTGGAATATTTCTTTGTAATGGTCAAAAAGTGACATAAAAAGATTATAATTCAAAAATTTTACTATTTACATTATTGGGATTGAATGGTAACAATAAAGGTAATGAAAGCTAAATGTATATTGATGGTAGAATAGAAATCAAAATATATTTAAGATTTACATAATGTCTCTGATGGGATAATTGAATGTGTTTGTAACATATCATAGTAAGTGAGATTTGTAATAGCAAACAATTTTATTAAAATCGTTGATATTCAGTTAATGGACAATACTCTATTATTGTACTGTAGCTCTTATATACCTTTAAATATAGCACTTTCAGATATTGTGCAATAACTCACTGCATTAAAAGAATATACCAAGCTACTTAATAATAATGCATAACTTATTTATCAATTGATAATAAATAATCTTATTAAGTTACGTTTTAGAAGTGATAGTACAGACCTAATAAATTCTGTTTTCATAAAAATTTCTTTTGCAAATCTTGAAACAAAGTGAAAAAAATTTATCATTTATAATGATACCTTATTAGAAAAAACTTCATTAGGCACATAACAACAGATGTGAATACTATAAATACAACATAAATTGGAGATGCCACAAGAAAAATTATTTATCTCAAGTAGAAATAAATTTAATTTATAACTACAATAAATATTTTAGACAAATTTATTGCCCAATCACTTTTTTTGTGCAATATATTCAACAAAGAATTGTTGCAATCTTATAATACAAGTGCTAATTGTTTAAATTTAATTATTATTAAAAAGTATTCATAGCATTTTTCTTAATAAAGTCCTTCATTCCAATAATATTGATTTTTAACTATCTCTATATGTTATTTCACATTTTCAAAATTAAACCAAGCAATATATATTAAACTTAATTAAATAATGTATATATCATAATACAAGAAAATAAGAGTATAAAACATTTACAGATATCATTATTTTTACTACAATGCAAAAAAAAAAAAAAAATTAAAGCTGAAAATTTTATTAATATTTTCTTTTTCATTTTAACATGTTTGTATATACAAGTAGCATTCCATAATAAAAATTTCAGAAAGCTAGTTATGCTGTGGTTTTCCAACATTTCACTTTCTTTAAATAAAATACATATAGAACAATATCCATGAAGAATGCAAGTTGTCAATATAAAGAAATTCATCATATATTTCATATTATTTTATAAATTCTCCATTTTTACTTTCTAGTGTTTTTAAATTTTTCCTATAACACTAAAATTAAATTTATTTTTGATTTGTTATATATCTAATGCAATTTATTATTGTATTATTTGTTGATTTTTTCAATTGTATTATACCATATTATTTTTTCTACAAGTTCTGTTTATTATAATTTTTTTTATATTATTAATTTTAGACTGTTTCTATATCAAAACTAAAAATATTTAATATATAAACAATAGTTATTGTTATTTACAAACCCATCATATTGCTATTAATAAATTTGTATTAAAACAAAAGCATGATCTCAACATCCAAACCTCTAAACTTTGAATAAAATAACTGAAAATACTAACTTGTTTGACATTTTAAAAGCTATACTATTCACATTTTTAACTTATGAACTTACTGTTTACACTTTTTTTCTTTAAATTTTTGTACACACATTCAAACAAATAAAACAAAAATTACTAAACTAAAAGTAACAAAATAAAAAAAAGCAAAAACATATAAATGACATTGTTTACTTTTGATCAATTTTTGGATAATGCCAATTATAATTTTGAAATTATGATATAATATTGAAAAAATATTTATATACAAAAAACTTTTTACAAAATGATGTTTTGTTTAGATTGCAAAAAAAAAACAAAAACAAAAAAACGCTTATTCTCCCTTACATAAAAAATTGTTTTATTTTGATTATTAATTTAGTGGGATCATAGCACAAAATATTATGGAAATTTTATTCTCTCATGCCATAACACAAGGATTATTTTTTCTAATTAATAGATTTTAATCGAAAACTGACTAACAAGTATAAAATATATTTCTCTTCAGATTATTGGGGCATATATATATATATCTTATTTAATTCATTTGAATGAATATAGATTAAAATTCAAGTGTGAAATCTCATATATGAATACAAATTTGAAAAATTTAAATGAAATGGATTATTAAATATAGAATCTGACTTTTGTCCCAAAAAAAAATGATGATAAATAAATATCAGATATTTAAAGATTACCCATTTTATATATAATATTTAGGTTTAAGAGTTTATATTTTAAAATATTAAATACATTTAACATGCGAGTATATACAAACAAAACTTTTTACATACCTGTTATATTTCTTCTGAAATAAACCAGCATGTTCAACATTTTTGAATCTAACAATTGCTTTTCGTTCAGCTTTGATAAATTCAATTTTCTGAAAATATATATAATAATAATAATTTATTAATATCGTACAGATTCCAGTATCTTATTATAGTTACTGATTATTCAATATTATCAAAAACTAATAAATAATATAAAATTGATGGAAGATTCATTCATATGCAAAATTTATACTGCATTTCATCAAAACAATAAAAAAAGTATATTCAATGAAAAATTGTAATTATATGTATTTATTCACATAATCATTTGTATTGTAACTATAATTTTAATTTATGTTAATTGATTATCTTTGTATTATCAATAAACTATATTCCAGATAAAAAAATAAATCAGAATGACTTTTAAAAAACTGTAGTATATCTATCTGAAAGTTTTTTAAATTAAATATTTTTAAATTATTACAATTATTTATCGTCTCATGTAAGTGAATTGTTCTAACACAAAGATAAAATTTTATCGATCTTTAAATGAAGCTTAACTTATTCTTTTTTTGGAAGATAATATAATTTATATATTTACATATAACATGATATTATAGAAATTTATTGAATTAAGTTTTAAAACATTAGGAATTATAAATGTTTTATAAAATTTTGTAGAACAGAAAATGGGATGATTAAAAATTTCAATATTTAGGTCTGACAAAAAAAAAAAAAAAACTATGGAAAATATATTATCAAATGAGAAAAGAAAAAGGCATTTAAGGACTTTGGTGAAAATAAAGATAGTGATCTAAATCAAAACCAGCTAATTTACAACAAATTAAATTTTAATTTTTAAAATTAACACAGATATGATATCCACATTGTAATGATTTCAAATAAAAAAAAGACCATGAGTAATAAATATATAAAGAAAAGAAGACAACATCTATATAATGAGTAAATAATAAATTTGTGACATCTGTATATATTAATATACACAACAGAATTATTTAATGTTTTCATAATATAGTAAATTTATACATATATATATATTTTATAAAGAAATACCATATAAAAACAAAAGGTATTACATAAATTAAAATAACAATAAGTAAAAATGCTTACTCGGATTTATGAACATTAAAAGATAATTAAGATTAAAAAAAATTTCTTTAGGAAATTTTTTTTTTCTCTTCGCAACACTTCTGATTTATTTATGAATCTTGGTGGCTTTTCTTTTTATTATGTTCAGTCAGATATAAAG
Source organism: Epiperipatus broadwayi (assembly GCA_028023455.1). Lineage (NCBI taxonomy): Eukaryota > Metazoa > Onychophora > Udeonychophora > Euonychophora > Peripatidae > Epiperipatus > Epiperipatus broadwayi. Next base: position 1,779,403 of record JAQFVV010000139.1, on the reverse strand, counting down.
AGAATAAAGATGAAAACATCTTTCAATGCCTTAATAACTCTTAATTCATAATAAGATTTAAAAAAAGCTTTATTAATTGCTTCACAAGAAATTTTAAAAAATCATTAAAATATTGAAAGTTAATGAGAAACAAAAACTTAAAATAATTTGTTTAAAATTTTCTGTGGTAAACTCAATTCATTTGATTAGACTGAGATACCCCCCCCCCCCTTTAGATGGAGAAAATGGAAAGGAAGATGCCATGAGAAGATATTTGCTAATAAAAAACAATAGCTAGCCAAATAATCTTTAATCTCAATTATTGAAAACATCAAAAAAGAAGGTTTTTTTAAAATAAAAAAATTGCTTGTGATATTAAATAAAATTATTAGAAAAATATATATACAAATAATTGTTTAAAATTTATATGTTATTTTGCTAACTACACATAATAGGTGATAATGCTTAGTAATTTGAGATAAAAGAGTACTAAAATTAAATCTTGGTGCAAACTCATATTCAGTAAACAAGTTCAATCACTCAGTTATAATTTCAGTATCTATTTCTATATCAGGATCCATAATATTATTGATAACCATCAATGAATATTTGTTCCTATCATAATTAATATTTAAAATTAGAGTATTATTGTTTGTGTACGAGTTTATTTTATATATAAAAAAACCTTGTACATATTGTATATTTCTATTGAATAATACCCAAAAAAATTAAAATCTTTGAATGTACCAAAATTTCTCTAACACAGCCAGAAAATGACTATTTTTCAAAACCCATGTAGATATTTTTTTCGTAAGCTTCCATGAAAATGTAATTTTTCAGTTCTTATCATTAGCAGTTATCCATAAATAAGAACAAATATTCTAATTTCAAAAAAAAAAATTAACTAATCCATAAAATATAAATATACCTATATAAAGAATGCGCTGATTCTTAAGATTGCTTACATATCGTGTAAAGCTGTCTTTCAATTCCTCTGCAGCAAACTTAATTTTTTCAAAGATTTCAACATCTTATTTAATTATATTTTTTTCCTCAGCTATATTTTCTCAATGAAAGCAATCAATAATGCACTTCTTTAAAGTTTCTTTGAGATAATCTTTATAATATATTTGGAATGTACCTCTCATAAAAACCATGCTTACAATCATCATAAAATACTTTTTACAAAGTGTATTACTCTTTACTTACTTCACATGCCCAATCCAACAAAGATGGATTTCTAAAATAGTAGATCGAATAGCATCACAACCAATGAACTGAAGAACACATTTTACCTTGGTATTTTTAGGTTAAATTAAAAGGATCTTTAAATGACATTTTTCTAATGCCTTTATGTTATAATGGTAGAGAATTCATGGCTCATTTCCCTATTAATCAGACAAAATAACAGTTGTTTTAGTATTATCACTATAATAAAAATAAAATATCATTTGTTATTTGCAGCAATAGCATTTTAATCTCCACTACATTTTAACATTTAAGCCTACCTTTTTATCTAAAAAAAAAAGTTTACAGCTTTTCAAACTAAACATTGTTGGAAACTTTTCTTCCATAAATTGACTGATAAAGAACTTGAGATTTTTAAAAATAATTAAACCAAAAAATTGTATTTGTTGCAATCAAACATTCTATAGATTACCTTTTAAATTGGCAAAAAATCAAAAGGCTGAGTTTTTGCATCAATTGAAATCAAAAATTTCATTATCAAATCTATATCATATTTTGATATCTACTTCATGAAACCAATTATAAATAGTTCCAAAAAGACCACTACCGTAAAAGTCTAAAATAAAGTTGAAGTAAGTGCATATTTTTCATTTCAAGTACTTCACATTTTCCAATAAATGTAAAAACATTTCATTTTATTGTATGTATAGAAACTGTATAATGTGAATAAATATTGGTAAACAACCAGTTAATTTCAAACATTGCAACAAGCTTTTTCAATTGACTAAATCAAACATCTAGAATAAATCAATAAAAGCAATAAATAAATAAATTTCTCCTTTGCTCATACTACTTTTCTAGCATTTATCTGTGAACAAAAATATATCTATAGTTCTTTTTAATTTCTGATAATTGCTCATCTATGATTAGAAGCAAAATCCTTTAAAATACTTTTGCTGTAATAGGTAACAATATTCAATGATATCTATCGCAGTTTTTCTATTATTTTTATAAAAGTGTATCAAATGCCATATCATCATTGATCCTTATATTCATAAAATAATTCAATAACATTAAAGATAATATATCATTACTTTTTAGAATTCAAGAGGTATTTTATCTAGATCTCCAAGCTTTAACATTTTCAAAATTATAAAAAAACTATTTTATTGCAATCAAAAATCATCAATTCAATGCTTATATCAATATTCAAAAAGTAACCAAAATACTCCTCCACTAATTCTAAATAGATTTAATAGTATTACAATATCATATTTCAGATCCATATATTACTGCCAATACATCAAGAAAAGAGCTGAAGTGACCACAATCAACAAATGATTATATTTCCTTTATAATTTAAATCCACTAGTGATTTTTAAGCATTACCAGATATTGAACTTCTTCTGCCTTCAAATTTTTATATTTGTTATTCTCTAAATTGTAACAAGGTGCGGACTGAGGAGAGCCGATGGTCCGCCAAAAGTTACAAGATAAATGGATATAGATATTACTAACACTATCAACTGATAAAGTTATTAATAATTGTAAATACTAATATTAAATGGTGGTGGGAATAATTCAATATTAACAGTATGTTATTCGTATATTTATTTGTAGCTAGTTGTTATTTGTTTAATTTTAAAAGGGGGGAAAAACTTCGTAAAACTCGTGCTTTATTGGAGTGTTTGTGGCATGCGAGTATATATATGTGCATGATTGATATATTTCAAGTAGATGGCCAGTTAAAGCAAAATGAGATCTTTCTAAATACAAACGCAGGTTTTAGTACAATGGCGACCGCGATGACGTAGTCATAGTCCGGTTGGGTGACGCAACCGGAGAATTTCGAGGGATGGAATCACGGAAAGGGACGTGGAAAGGACGAGAAGAGAGGGGATATAAAAGAAAATAAATAGGGGATATTTTTCTTCTTCCAGGGGTCCGGAGAGCGAGATAGAAAAATAAAAAAAAAACGTATCATGCATCGAGTGGGGTAAAATCCTTTCACTTGACAGGCGATGAAGGCCTGCCCTACGATCCCGAATGTGCTGCAAAAAGGATAGTTAAAGAACGCCGAATTCCGGTCATCGACGGCAAGGAACAATGATAGCTACGGGGAAAACTAACTATGAGATCATCCAATTTTAAAGCCATTGACATCGTCAGACATACACCTTTGAAATGCCTAAATTCCCGGGAATGTTAAGGTAACGTGAACTATGTTATTTGCTTATTGATTTGCTATTAAAACACAATCCGAATCTTAAACGGATTGCGTCATCCATCGGAACTTTGAAATAAATTAAATTCTCTATATTTAAAACAGGTTTCAATAAAACTTTCAAACTACAAAGTCCAGGGAAGCAATTTAATAAAAGAACGTTAATAATATGTTGCGTTGCCTATAAAGATCCAAAGAATAAAATGCTTAATCTGTACGTATGTGTGTGTATGCTTGACATTCTATGAAGCACGAGTTATGAATAATAGCGGGTCAATTAAATAAACCCTAACTTCTTATTTTATAATAAATTGTTTTAATGTTATGAATATCTGTGAATATATTTTTTTTTTTTTATTTATATTATTTTAATAAGATTCATAGTTATAGCGCTAAAGATTTCGTAATTAATATAAAACGTATACTCTACCTTGAACAACCGGTATGGAGGAATTTAGGGTGGGGTAGCGAGCGCACTTATCTGAAATTAAACGGGAATTCCCCTGTTGCGCAGAGAAAATCTAATCGATAAGATGGGATTTCTATAATCGTTTATTTTTTTTTAGATAGACAGAAATTTGGTTATGTATATCCATCCACCTTCAGTTAAAAGAAAGTAGTGTCGGAATCCATAGTTCCCGTCCACGGTCTAATGACCACCACCCCTGAGATGAGCTAGGCTAATTAACACCCCTCCCCCCTTAAATTACAGGAAAAGGCAAAGCGATAGTAAATATCTATCGAGTCGCTATCGGGGTATATGCTGCATCTATAGAGTCCCGCGGTGTAATTCTTATTTGTTCATCGCAAATAGGTTTGGCGCTTGGAAGCAAACACGCTATCCATAAATATGCCCGGGGATCATGCAGAGAGGGGAAAATTTATATATATAAGGTTAAATCTTAAGTTAACCATAGCCATTTTTATGAATTTACTAAGACGACCCTTCCGCGGGCAAAGCGATTCGTTACAAAATAGAAAAGTTCACTTTTTCTTTTAACTAAATCATTAATAACAGAATTGTCTGAGAATCAGTGAGATTTTTTTTGGGGGGGGGGGGGGATGACCAAAAATAGACTTACTTGTAATTACAATATACTTCTTAAAAAAATTCCAAACTTAAGTAAAATAACAAGATTGAAAATCCAAATAGGTACTTTAGTGTTTTAATAGCTGTTGAAATTTAGTATGCATAATAATTGCTTTAAAGAACAAACATCAAATTTCATATTAAAATCTTTGGAAAACTTTTAATTTATTTATCATCAAATTAAAGGCAAATTTTTCAAAAAGTTATATAATTATTTTAAATCTACATTCATGAATAATAAACAAATAATATAGATTCTCTATACTGATCTAAAGCTAAAAAGTTAATCAGAAAACAAAAAATTATTATTTTTATTACTAAAAAAGAGATTTTATTTTAAATTTCTCTTCATAATTTATTTTAACAACAATGCAACTTTTTTATGGTAAACATTTCTTACTTATATAAAGTATAAAATGACAACACTACTAAGATATTAAAATATTTTCTTTAAATAAAAAAAATAAACTTAATATGCCATTTCTCTATTTATAGTTTAGCCTTAATTTTTTTTTCATTTAATGTTTTAAAAAAATGTCATTTGTTTATTATTATTTTTTAACAAAGTATAATAAATAGCTGCAAAAATTTTAGCAAATAATAATAATAATTTTATTTATCAATATATTTTACTATTAACTTTTTAAAGTTATTTCTTCTCAAATTGATTTTTTTTTCAATAATCATTCAGACTGTTATTCTTTTTTCATTAATAATTTTAATGTTCATATTGTCAATTAAGTCAGATATTCAAGCAACATTTATATTGCAGGAGAAATTGAATATTTCTTAAGACCTAATATAACATAAGTATTTTCCTCCTACCTGCTTTTCTGATTTAAATTAATAGATCAGCTAACATTAATCCTTTTTCAAACAGAAATTCTGAATATTATTCTATTTATGTCTATCTGAAGCTATTGTTATCATTCTATTAATTAGAAGTCTTGTCATATTTATTTCCCAAAATAAACTAGTAAGTCTAAGATTTGTAAAGTGGGGTGATGATCACTTTTATTCTCTCTTGCCATGAAAAGTCCAGCATGATCTAGTGCAGTAATATAATGTTAAACTCTGGAGTTCAATGTCCATGGATTACAACTGTTACTTCTGGATTTCAAACTTCTTATAAACTCCTGAACAAAAAAAATATTTGATTATTTTTCCCCATGAAAAGAGTGACCCTTGATTCAAGACCAACAATCTTTCCAAATACACTGTTGCTGAGATAAAAATATTCAGCTTTTATTAAACCAACAACAATCAAACAATTATCTGACAATGAAAATGTTGATTGTCATGTATCAAAAGTAACTTTATTATCAAACAAGTTAAACATCATTTATCTGATATTTATAATAAACTTTTAATATATTTACCAATCACAATTAGTTTATAGCAAAGTTGCAATTATTGTTCTATTTCTTTACCATCCTATTGTTTCCATACTATCACAAACCATGTATCATTTTCTAATATATTTTTCTCGATATTAGAATACCTTCTACTCAATTGTCATTTGAAAGCTTACAATACCAAACTTTACTCCAAATGCCAGTGATCATTTTGATTTTCTTACAAATTAAGTATTACTTTCAATTATCAGAAAATGGAAAATCAGTTCTTATTAATTATCAGCCAATTGTATTTACATTTAAGTTTTCAATGTTATAAAAAAATAATTGATCTATATCATCTTTTATATCTTGAAAGAATAAAGTATTTTAAAATGACAAAAGTATGGCTTTTGAAGCAATCATTCTATTAATGATCTTTTCTTTACTATATCTCACTTAAATTAGGTTATTAAAACAGGCAATACTCTCCATACAGTAGTGCCACTCAGTGCCAACCAGAGTAATCAATGGATGCCAGAAGGCTTGTGCATAAAATCTCTATCTAGTGCCTACTCATCCAATATCCCCAAACTAGTTTCTGGCTTGTGGTTTTAATAAGTTCCCTTCATACGAATGACATCTTGAATTTTAATAAAATAGATATCTAATTTTTATCCTATTTTATTTACATAAGAATCGATAGAATTTTAACTAATACTAAATCTGTAAACACTATGTGTATCATGAAATTGTTTTTCCCCTTCAATTCTTTTTCATATAAATAAACTTTCTATAAGTCTAATCCAATTCATACTTTTGCTGATGATAACATTTACCTTTAAACTTTTAGGCCACCTTTTGCAGCTTCATTAAATTTTCCAAAAATTTGTTAATGAGCAATACTAATTTACTCAAATTTAATTCTTATTTAAAACATTCCATCTTGTCATCAATCTATTTAAAAAAACAATAAGATAGCAACTAGATTTAATTAATTCTCCAAAAATTCATTCAAATAATCTATTGATATTGACACCGTCATGGGTTTCATGGTATACAACAACATAGTGTGTGTGTGCAAGTATATATAAAAAGTTAAAAGAAAAAACAGAAATAAACACAAACAAAAATTTTCGTAGTTATTTTCTATATTTCACTGGCATAATAGTAAAAAATTAAATAATTTGAATTTAAAATAAAATTTTATTATAAATATTAAACATTTAAAAAGATCTAATTAATATTTTATTAACTCTGATTTTGAAATTAAACAAGCATGTTTTATGTTAAAATAGACATACTGATAATTATAAAATTCCACTGTCTATTTTAGAAAAATTTTTTTTTAAGTAAAGCTTGTAGATCATACTGTGATAAAATTCCAAAGTTGCTTTGAAAAGGGTTAAAGTGAATTGAAAAGATAGAAATTGATCAAGATAGGACAAACATTTCTAGTTAATGTATATTTCCCCATCCATCCTGACTATAAAACGTGTTGATAAAAAGATTAGGGGTGTAGATTTTTTTTTCAAGATTAGGAAAGTAATTAGGTAATACAGCATCGATTGCTTTTATGTTATTTAAGTGTACATTGATCTTTTGAAAGAAGCAATTCAAAGAATATTGGTTACCAGAATATTGATTGTGGATGAAAGTATAAATTGTGATTGAGAGAGTGAGTTATTTGAAAGATTGAAAATTTTTTGTGTTTAATTGTTTGAAAGATTTTCGTTTGTCATTTTAGGTAAAATAGTTTTTTTTTAAAAAATAAAAGTTGTTCTTGTTGAATGTGTGTTAGTGCAAGGATAATTATAAAAAAGTTGTATGTAAATTTAATTCGTTTTAGTTAAGTTTGTTACTGGAAGTTTTTTTAAATTTTAAAATAGACATTTATTTTGAGAATAAAAGGCAGTTTGGGAGCCTAACGTTACAAAACACATGGTTGTGGTTATACTTTGATCACATTTGGGAAAAAGTTTTTATTTTTTTCTGTATAAGAGTGTGTGAAGAGGTACTTATAAAAAAGTTGTATGTAAGTTTAATTTGTTTTAATTAAGTTTGTTATTGAAGGTTTTTTTAAATTTTAAAAGAGATATTTATTTTGATAAAAAAGTTAATGTTTGGGAGGCCTAACGTTAGTAAATAAGTGGTTATAGTTTGATAAAGTTTGGGAAAAAGTTAAAAAGTTTTTATTTTTCTATAAGTGTGTTTGAAGAATAGGAGAGGCATTATAAATTCAAATATACAATAGGTGAATTGAAAAATAAAAATATGGATTGCATTTGTATTGCACAATGTATGTACGATCGGCAGAAAGGGATTAGACGAGCATTAGTAGAATGTACAGTGTGTGCTGAGGTGTATCATTTGAAATGTTTGAATAAGAATAGGAAGGATGTGACAGGTTGCTGGTTATGTAGTCAGTGTGTAAATGTGATTAAAGAGGTGAGAAAGTGGTTTTTAAGTGTAGGTAGTCTAGAGAGAAAGTCAGAGGAGAGAGAGCAGAATGTAGTTAAGGAAGATAGGACAGAGTATGGTTTTAGTGGAGTGACAGGAAATATGGATGGAGAAAGTAGTAATGCAATGGAGATGGTTAGACAGAGAATAAGTAAGATATAGGAAGAAGTGAAGGATGTAGAAGTAAAATTAGAATTGTTAGAGACAAAGTGTGAGGAGATAAAGGAATTATTGAGTAGAAATGATAAGGAAGAAAGGGATAAGGAGTTCAGAAGATGGTAGACAAGGTTACAGTTGGAGTAGAGAAAGTAGATTATGAGACAGTGTTGATAGGAGATTCACTAATAAGAGAATGTGGGGATATAATTGCAAGAGAAAATAGAAGCAGGTATGTTAGAGTATGGATGCCTGGAGCAAAAATTAGGCTGTGACAGATAAAGTAAGAAAGCAAGGTAGTAAAGATGTATATGTAATGGTAGGGACTAATAATTTGTTAGAGCCATCAGAGAAAATAATGGATGAGTATGTAGAATTGATTAGAAATTTGAGAGAGATTAAAGGAAGAGTAGGAGTAGTGGGACTATTACCAAGATTTGATAAGAGGCATTTGTTAGATAGGGCATGTTCTATAAATGAGAGTGTGAAAAAAATGTGTGAGAGAAATAATGTTGTGTTTGTGGATGTATGGGATTGGTTTATTGGAAAAAGGGAGTTATATAGTAAAGATGGATTGCACTTAGGAAAACAAGGAAGTGAAGTTTTAGGGAGTTTGATATTTAAAGAATATAATTCGGGAAACTTTTAAAGGGGGGTGGGCTTTTAAATTGTAATATTATCAAAAACAAGACGAATGGAGGGGATAAAAGAAATAAGCAAAAGATGGTTGATGTAGATATAAGTGTAGATGTGGAGAGGGAATGTTTTTATAAGATTAATGGTAAGAAAGGCTGTTATAAACGTAATGGAGAAGAAAGAAACAAAAGAATTTATAAAAGAATAGTTAGGAAAAAAAAAATTGTTAAAATTGGGTTTTTGAATATGCAAGGTGGTAGGAGACCAGAAAAGTGGCTGGAATTAAATAAAGCAATTGAAAATGAAGAGCTGGAGGTATTAGCAGTAGTGGAAACTCATCTAAGAGAAAAAGAAGAACCTATTTTGGAAAAGGTGGTATGGCAGGGTGTAAACAGAAAAGAAAATGAAAAAAGGGGTGGTGGTATAGGTGTTATATCAAGGAAATATTTAAATATTGTTAAGTGTCAAGAGCATTTGTGGTTTGAAATAAGGTTGGGTAGATAAGAATGGACGGTGGCTGTAGTGTATATAGCTACTGGAGATAGTCAAACTGTAATGGAATGGAACAGTAGTATATATGAATGCCTAGTTAAGGATATACAAATTTTTAAAGAAAAGGGGAAGAGAATAATGGTTATAGGGGATATGAATGGACATATTGAAGAAATTGATGATGTAGATAATAAGAATGGTCAGTTGTTGAAGGAATTTTGTCAAAGAGTAAATTTGAGCATTGGGAATTTATCAAATATGTATGAGGGACAATACACATGGTCTAGGAATAATGTATTTCACACAATAGATTATGTATTGGTAGTGAAAGAGGGAATAAATAAAATACAGAAAATTAGATGTTTGATAATGAAAAGAGGGTATGTAATAGTGATCATAATTTTATAGTAATAGAAATGGTTAGTAATGTGATGGAGGTTAGAAATAAAGGTAGAAATAATAGTGAAAGATGTGGATGGAGAGTGAATGATAAGAATAAGTTGGAAGAATATAAAATAAAAGTTGAAGAAACCATGGAGCAGAGATGGATGGGGATGAGTATAAGGACTGGTGTGGTGAAATAGAAAAAGGGGCAAATAGGGTTTTGGTTGAGAATATACAGAAGAATAAAAGTAATAAAAAAATGAGAGTTAGTAAAAGTGTAAAAGAGAGGAAAGAAGCATGCAGAGAATATAAGTGTGCTATTAAGAACAAAGAAAATGAAAATGATATTAACGCTAAATGGGGAAAGTACTTAGAAAAAAAGAAGTTGGCTAAAATGGATAATTATAGAGAGAGGATGAAGTTAAATAGTAAATTGTTAGAGGATATTAATAAAAGTGGAAGAGATGGGAGTAAAAAATTTTGGAATTACATTAAAAGGAGAAATGTAGGGGAAAGAGAGATAGTATTAATAGATGATGGGGGAATAGAATGTAGCTCTAGAGAAGAGGTAGAGAGAATCTTAAATAGATATGTAATGGATATAGAAAAGATGTTAGATGTGAAGGAAGTAGTGATAGAAAAAATGGAAGCAGTTAGTAATGGGAATATTAGGTTCACAAAAAATGAATTGAATGAGGCAGGGAAGAGATTGAGAAGTGGAAAGGCGAGAGGTTTAGAGGAATGGGCAGCAGAGATGGTAATGAATTTAGGGCATAAAGCAAAAGCAAAGTTATTATCATGTTTTAATAAAATGGCAGAGAAGACAGTTTTTCCGGTTAGTTGGAGTAATACAAGAATAAGATTATTATTTAAAGGAAAGGGTAAGGATCATAGAAAGTTAAATAATTATAGACCAATAGCGGTAACATCAGTTTTATATAAAGTTTTCTCATATATGGTAGCTGGAAGAGTTGTAAAATGGATGGAAGAGAATAATGTAGTGGGGGAAATGCAAGGAGGTTTTAGGTCAGATAGGCGTATAGGAGATAGTTTGTTTGTAGTTACACAGCTTATGGAGATGAGTAGGAATTCAGGTAGATCATTATATATGAGTTTTATAGATATAGAGAAAGCATATGATAGAGTAAATAGAAATAGATTATGGGTAAGGTTAGCCAATTTGGGAATGGATGAAGCTTTAGTAAATATTATTAAGAAATTATATGAAAATAATTATTATACTTACCAGCTAGGGGATATAGAATCAGTTAAAGTTAAAAATGGGGTGGGATTAAGGCAAGGATGCCCTATGTCACCTATTTTGTTTTTGTTATTTTTGAGTGAAATGGAGAAAGCAATAGAAAGACTAGGAAGAGGGGTAGAGATACCATTAATAGGTGGCAAGGGAGTATATATGTTGTCGGGTCTTTTTTTTGCAAATGATATCCTTTTGTGTGCAGAAAGAAGACATAGAAATTATGTTGAGGACGTGTGCAAGGGTGGGTAAAGACATGGGGATTAAATTTAGTGAAGAAAAATCAAATATAATGATGGTTAATACTGGGGAAAGAGAAGATGTAGAATTTTTATTGGGGGATATAAAGTTAAGTGTGGTGGATAGATATAGGTATTTGGAATCATATTATGTAATCAGAAAAATTGCTTGGATGAATGGGAAAAAAACTTGGTAAATGAAGCAAAGAAAATAAAGGGTTTGGTAAAGAAACTAACAGTACTTTCATATAATAAATATGATGTAGCTAGAATAGTATGGAAGGGAGTTGCAGTAGCAGGGTTAACATATGGTAATGATGCATTATGGGTTAGTAAAAGAGTGTTAGATTATTTAAAGAAAGTACAAAGGGAAGTAGGAAGACATGCATTAGATGCAGAGATGTGGACAGCAAAGGAGGCAATTCAAGGAGAAATGGGATGGTCAAGTTTTTATATGAGAGATGCAAAAAGTAAAATGAAAATGTTTGGTAGATTGCAGTTTATGGATAGTAAAAGAATAGCAAAAATAGTGTTCAATTGGGTTATGAGTAAGGGGCAGGCAACAAGATGGGTGAGAAAGGTAATGCGGTATGCGAAAGATTTGGATAAAGAATTTATATCAATATACTTGTATAAAAGATGGGATGATTGTGTTAGGAGGATTGTTGAGTGTTATAGTGGTAAGGAATGGGATAAAAGAATAAAAGCATTAACAAAAAATAGGGAGTTGGAGAAATGGAGAACTAGTATGGAGGGTAAAAAGAGTTTAAATATATATAGAAGTAAACAGAATATTGCATGTGAGTTAATTTATAATAATAGTAAGGAAGTAGTTTATTATTTAAGGCTCGAATGGGATCTTTAGCAACAAGAGAATATACATGTAAATGGAAAGCCATGGATAGTTTAGTGTGCAAATTGTGTAAGGAAGGTATAGAAAATATTAGGCACCTGTTGATTGAATGTAAATGCTTGAAAGCAGAAAGGGTACAGATAATGAAGTTATGGGAGAATAGACATGAACAAAGTGATTATACAGAAAGTGAGGTATTAGTTTTTATGTTGGGTTTGCGAAGAGATAAGGGGGG